>JADRCH010000032.1:35914-69250 GCA_019843965.1 Rhynchomys soricoides | reverse complement strand
CTGTTTTTAATTCCTGGATGGTTTTGTTCATTTGTTTGATTGTGTTTTCCAGTAATTCCACCCATTTGAAAGGGCTTTCAGTTGTTTACCTGTGTTCTCTTGTATTTCTTTAAGGGTGTTATTTATTTCCTTCTTAAAATCTTCTATCATCCTCTTGAGATGTGATTTTAAGTCTGAGTCTTCCTTTTCTGGTGTGTTGGGGTATCCAGGGCTTGCTTTGGTGGGAGAGCTGGGTTCTGATGATGCCAAGTAGCCTTGGTTTCTGTTCCTTATGTTCTTGTTCTTGCCCTTGCCTTTCACCATCTGGTTATCTCTTGTGTTAGCTGGTCTTACTCTCTCTGACTGTGACTTGTCCAAGTCTAGGTGTCAATACTCCTTGAAGACCAGTTCTCTCTGAGAGGAATTTGGGTTTGGAGAGTTGTGGTGCAGGGTCAGCTCTGGGGTGCAGACAAAAACAAGAAGAATCTAATCCCCAGCTGACCCTTGTTTCCTGTGTCCTGATGGCTCTGCAAGGGTCCCATTTACTCCAGTGAATTTGAAAAGAAGTGGTGGTCTTGCCTGTGCTTAAAGGTGTGTCGGCCCTCCTAGTATACCAGCTCTCTCCTGGCACTATTTGAGTATGGAGCCCTGTGTCACAGTATCTGCTCTCCAGCCACTGAAAGAAACCAGAACCCCTTTCCTCAGTCCCTGTGTCCTGGGGATTCCATGTGGGTCCCTCTGAGCAGACAGGCTTGCCCCCACTCCTAGGAGGCTAGTTTTCTCCCAGCGCTATTTGGCTATAGAGCCCTGGTGGCCCAGGCAGAGTTCTCCCACCCCAGATGGAAACCGGAAGGCTCCTGTTTCTGGCTGTTCCCCTGTCCCTGTGTCCCAAGGATTCTGGGTGAGTCCCACTGAGCAGTGCTCCTCCTCTTACCTCCTCTCATAGGCTTTTCCACACTCATGGGCAGCTAGCTTTCTTCTGGTGCTGTTTGGCTATGGAGCCCTGATGGCCCAGGCAGAGGTCTCCCACCACACGTGGAGACCGGAAGGCTCTTTCCTCCTGGCTGTTCCTCAGTCTCTGTGTCTGGAGCCCTGTGTCACAGGATCTGCTCTCCAGCCACCGTAAGAAACCAGAACCTCGTTCTTCAGTCCCTGTGTCCTGGGGGTTTCAGGTGGGTCCCTCTGAGCCGACAGGCTTGCCCACACTCCTGGGAAGCTAGCTTTCTCTCAGCGTTATTTGGCTATGGGGCCCTGGTGGCCCAGCCTAGCCTTCTCACTATCACACTGGTCTCGCTTGTACTGGGAATTGTGAAGCTTTGGGAATCCATGTGGAAGGATCAAACAATGATGTCTGTTGTGGTTAGGTATGGTATCCCAAGAACATTCTTTATCCACTATCTCCATTCTTTTAAAATAAAAATCTTAACTGGGGAAAAATACACATAAAATTGACTTTACCATCTTAACCTTGTATAAGCATATGGTCCAGTGTGTTAAGTACATTCACCAATTTTCAAAAGGGTTTTCATATTCTAAAAGTGCAGTTGTATACTCAACAATCACTTCATCTTTCCCCTCCTTTGGCTCTTAGCAAACACTGCCTTACTTTCTTTTACCTTCCCTCTCTCCCTCTTCCTCCCTCCCTCCTTCTCTCCTTCTCTCCATATCTCCCTTCCTTTTCTTTCTCTAAAACAAAGATGTGGTCAGAACAAGGTGGTCATGATGACATGGCCATAATAATCTTTTGAAACAAAGGCATGGTGGCCATTTCCTGGAGCAGGCAATGTAGAATCATTTATAGTGTAAGGATACAGGTAGGGCAATAGCCCAGTCCTTGAGAAACAGGCTTAATTATAAACAGGAATGAACCTAGTTTGTTTTTACTATAAGATGGTTTTTAGGCTCAAGATGGAGGCAGGCTGGTTTATCAACACATATAATTTTTAAACTAAAGATGTCCCAAAATTCAATGATGTAATTCAATGGTTTACATCCTTGGATGGATTAGAATTACATGAAGAGGTTTTGAGGGAATGTTGTTCCCTGAACCACAACCTCAATTGCTATTTTTTTTTGCAAAGCTCTCTGTAACCTAAGGGTCATAGATGATTATACTAGTTCTCTCCTCAGTATTGCAGCAAAATACATGGAAAAGTGACTAAAAAAGAAGGTTTTTTTCTGGCTCAGTTCCAGATACAGTCCACCATGGCTTCAGTGGCTTGAGGCAGTTGGTTGTATCATGTCCACAGAAAGAAAGCAGGGAGAAATAAAAACTGGGGCTGGTTATGCTTTTCCTTTTTGATTCAGTCTGGGACCCCAGACCATTAGGTAGTGCTACCCTATACCTATTTCAACTAACCTGATCTAGAGAATCACTCATGAACTTAGAGAAGGTGTTCTCCTGGGTCAATGGTTCTCAACTTGTGAGTTTCGACCCCTTGGGAGGGAGTGTCCAACTACCTTTCACTGGGGTCACGTAAGACCATCGGAAAACACAGTTATTTACATTATGATTCGTAATAGTAGCAAAATCACAGTTATGAAGTACCAATGAAAATAAGGGGTCACTACAACATGAGGAACTATAGTAAAGGGTCACAGAATTAGGAAGATTGAGAACCACTGTCATAGGTAATTCTAGAATCTGTCAAGTTGACAGTCAATATAAACCACCACAGTGCTTTTTAAAGAAAAAGAATTTAGACTGTGATTTAGTAGGACTCAGAACCTGTACCTTTTAAAGGAATCTTGGGTTGTTCTCACGACCAAGCATTTAGAAAGTACCATGTAGCTCACTAAAGGCCATACTAACCTCCACAGCATCACTGTCCCTGGGTGATGAAGGAGTTAAAATGGTTCCTTAATTACCTTATTACACATCTCAATCTGATGTTTCCACTTGAAATAAATTCATAAAAATGTAAAATTTACTAATTAAAAGGGCCCCAGAGGCCAGAAGACTTCTGCCAAGACCACAAGCTTTGATTTTTACCTTGGTATTGGGAGCAGCTCAAGGGTTCCAATAATCCTTCAGCCAAAATTTAAAAATGTGCTATCTCATGGTGCCATTGCAGGCCAGTGCCTCACTCCTAAGAAAGGCTGAAGGCATCCCTTTTTTCTGGGGACAGACTCAATGGGATATACTTTCTGCTGTTCTGAGAGTATCCTCTCAGTCAACTACTGTCCTCTATATGGAGTATGGAGAATGCAAAGAGTCAATTGGCCACATTCTCTGCAGAGCTCAAGGGTTCAGAATGAAAGGAACTGTGTATAGCACTGGGGCTGAGAAAACTGACTTGACTTCCATCAGATATAAGAAGCTGAACCTCTAAATGACTTAAACAGATCACAACAGCAAGATGGATGTAATTGCTGTGTGAGGAAGTATGTCACTGGACATGGTGGAACACAACTTCTACAAGAGTTTATTTTGGATTACAGTACTAAAGGGAAAAGAGTCCATCCTGGTGGGTAGGCATGTCAGCAAGTGAGGGGTATGGTGCATGAGAGGGAGAGAGAGAGAGAGAGAGAGAGAGAGAGAGAGAGAGAGAGAGAGAGAACGAACTAACTGGGAGTAGGTAAGGCTATATACTATTTATATACCAAGTCTATGGAGGACCTTTCTCACTCAAATCATCACCATCATCACTGTCATCACCATCCTCCTCCTCCTTCTCCTCCTCTTCCTCCTCATCCTCTTCCTCACCATCATCAAAACAGCAGCAAAACATGGCTTGTATTTTATTTTGCAGCAGGCAATGTTCTATAGATTTAACACATTTATTTGCAAAGCAACCCATGAGGTCATGTCATCACTACAGAATTTTTTTTAGAGGAAGAAACTGAGTTTCAAATAAGACAGAACAATCCAAAGTTATCAGGCCAGAAAATAGAAGAATTAAGATTTGAACTAGGGAGTCTGGCTTTGAACTTGATGTCATGGAGCTGTGCATTCTACTCTCTTGCACATGGTAAGTGGTAAACTTTAATAATTTAAAAGCCTCTCAGACTCAGAGCAATGGCAACAACATTTTCCTATATGCTATTAAGATAAAAATAAACATGATAATAGAGCTAGCTGACTGTCCTTTTGACGTCTCTCCTTTCTGCCCTCTCGATGTCCCTAAATGACTCAGGCTAATACTAATTCATTGCATCTGATTCTTAGGCATTTTGAATGTGACCTCTGGAGCAGGGTTGCTCAGAGTTGCACGTGTTCTTTAAGATGATAGAAGCCTTAGAGATTTAGGGCAGAGGCTCTAAACCATCAGGCCTGGTCTCTACAGCATGCAGAAGGTTGATTGCTGGAGTTGAGGACTAATGTGTTAGTATAAAGCAAAAGGGAAGGGCTACAGTGACTTTCCTGGAGATTCTACCATAGTGACACTTTGCTTCCAGCTGTTCTTCTGATCCTTCCTAGCTGAAGGAGGTCACATTCTCCTGCTGTCTTTGCTCTCTGCCTTTGTTCCTGTCCCTGTCCCTGTCCCTGTCTGTCTCTGCCTCTTGCTCGCCTAGGCCTCTGTCGCTCATATTCTTTCATAGTCTCCTGAACGGGTTTCCAAATGTTTTCCAGTTTAACCCGTGCTAGAGCAGATGAGGATACCTTCCTGGTGGCCTTCCTTGCTGCAGCACTAGAAAGTCTCTGAGGCAAGGGAGAAGCATTGGACATGCGGACAAAGGCGAGGGGGCTTCTGTGTTTCTTCTGGCACACTCATGCATGCTGTGTAGGTTGAGCTGCCTTTACAGGGGAATATGTTGGAATTCCAACCCCTAGAAGCCAGCTCTGCTTTGGATCTTTGATTTTGGGAGCAATCCGTTAGGAAGAGTTCAGAATAGAGTAGGGTGGAATCTTATTCCAATATGACCTTAAGAGAAGTAGTGTTCTTACAGGAAAAAAGGGACACAGAGACAGTCCCATGGGGAGAAAAGAGCCCCAGGAGGATGGAGGCAGCAGGGTTCTCTAGAGGAAGAGAACTTAGAGAACAAATAAATATTATAAAAGAGACATTGGATTGTACTGGGTAGTCCAACAATGGCCATCTACATGCTGAGAAGGTTGAGAACATGGCAGCTTCTCAGTCCACGAGACTGGACTACTCAACGATTCCAGTCTGGCATTGAAGGCTTGAGGGCTTTCAGGAGCATCTGCATTTGAAGACCAAAGAGCTTGGCTGTGATGTCAGCGAGGGGCAGCAGCAACAGAGTGACAGTCACAGTGCAGGTACACTCACAAGCAGGAAGCAAGGCCAGGAAATGCTGTTCCCTGGACCTCTGTGTATCTGGGCTCCTGTAGGAAAGTGTCCTCCATTCTGGGAAGGGCCTTCTCCTCTCTTCCCTCCCCAGCTAATCCCTTTTGGAAATGCTATCACAGAGGCATATCTCTTAGTTGATTCTGGAGCCAATCAAGTTGACAATTAAGATTAACCATGACAAAGGTGGCACATCAACCAGCCACTGGTTATTCATACATTGACTCTGCAAACTTCCAGGGACAAGGGTTTCCTCCAGAATGCAGGAGTTGGGAGAGGCAGAGATTCCCTGTAGGCTTCTGAGGGAGCAGAGATCTACCAACGCTGTAGCCTTACTCTCTGGGCTGTGTAGCCTATGAGACAATGGTGTCTGTAGCCCTTTATTTGGTGGCTGAGAAAACATAGGTGCCATCTGACAAGACACACACTTTGTGAGGATGCCACGGTTTGAAGATGACAGAAGCGATGACAGGTACTAGGCAGCCTTGTTCCCCTCCACCAGGCCCTGTCACAGGGGAACAATAATTGCACCAAACCGGACATCAGCCAAAAATGCGCCTCAGAGTGAACAAGGTGCCCCATCTATAGATTGTCATCTGACACGTTTAGGATAAATCGGTCTTGCCTCAATTCACTCTATATTCCAAGTTACTGGCCAGTGATACTGCAACTCTCCTGAAGGGAATGAAGCTGTTTTGAAGAGACACTTGCACCCCTCCTTTGGCTATCAGATTGTTGAGACAATGGACCCCAAAATCTAGAATTTTCCTATAGAGGAAAGGAGAAGGAAAAGAAGGAAGCACAGTGCCAGTCAGAGGAAAAAAATCTCCCAGGAAGAGATTTCACACTTTTCTGACCGCTTGTTACTTTTGACGACTGTGCACCTTGTATATAGACTGGGGCCAAGGATGGGTCAGTGGTGGGAAGGACCTACCTTCACCAGGAATACTTAGTTATGCATATTCTTGTCCTATGTTAAACCTAAACCCTAGGTCAGGAACCCAAAAATAGATTTGAGGGACGGTCATGGACCTCTTTGTTCCTCTTCCTAAGTGGCCACATTGACTAACTCTTGTTTCTCAGTTTTTCACTATTACTTACCTTCTTAGTAGACTTACTGAAGATGGATGGGTGGTCCAGCACAGGTTGTTGGGGCTTCCAGAACCTAGGCAGATCTGACTCTATCAAGCCCAGTAATGACCGCATCAAGCCACCACCCTTAAAATGACATGGGTGATTCATCTTTAACTCCCTCTTTTAAGCATTTTATTTTAAACAATATATGTAGTATTTGTTCATTAAAACACATATTTACATCATATACATGACTGAATAATTAAATATTTCTATACTGGTAATATATATTCATTTGAATAAATAAATGATAGGGTGAATAATTAATTAGATTTCTAGACCCAATCTAGTCAATACCTACCACCCTTTATGCACAAGAAAACAATTGGAGTGGTTATGTATTATATTTGTTACAAAGTTGCAATTTAAATATTTTTTTCCTGGATTCAGGGGCAGACACCTACCTTGGGGAATCGCTTCCTAATAATTTAATATTGGGGACCATAGTTTCAGGAGCCTTGTAAATTTCTTGAGCCTTAATAAACCTCTTTCCACGGGGGAATATTTCAACCCAGAGGAAACAGATGCTGAACAAAGCAGAGCTGTACAAAGAATACATTATAGGACCTGGGGATGTGGATCAATTGGTGGAGCAGTTGCCTAGCATGCGTGAAGCCCTGGGTTTATCCTCATAAACCAGGCATGATAGTGCATATCTGTAATCCCAACACTGGGTGTAGAGGCAGGCGAGTCAGGAATTCAAGGTCACCCTCCACTACATAGCAAGTTGAGAGCTACCTTAGGACACACGAGTCCCTACAAAATCCAACCCAACCCAACACCAACCCAACACCAAACCAATACCAAACCCCAAAACAAATGGCTAAGGAGGATAAACTATGTGCTATTGCAAATGTAGTGAGATACACACTTTACCCTGTTATACTCCTGGAACCTCGGGTGACCTTGAGCATGTCTTCCTCCTTAGGCTGCCATTGTGATGAGCCGAGGTCTTCCAGAGGCTCAGGAAAAATATGACTTAAATTTTGAGCAACATATGCACTGTGTGACCTGGGCAGAGTACCTTTACCTCCCTGTTGCACATTTCCTGTAAATATGAGTCACAAACAATCTTATTTACACAAGAAGCTGTTGCATGGGTTGTCCAGGGGAGTCAATTTATTTTAAAAAATCTAGACTATCTTTCCTTTGACAATTTTTACACATAAATAGTGTATTTCCATTACTTGATCATATCCACCCTCAACTTCCCCATCTGGCTTCGCCCAGGCACTCCAATATATCCCAACCTTTCTTTATGCCGTTCTCATTCTCTCTCTCCCTCTCCCTGTCTCTCTCTCTCTCTGTCTCTCTTATAACCACTAAATCCAATTGGTGACACTTGGGACTTTGGTTTTGTTCTCGTCAGTCTTCTCGAGGCCTTGTGTAGGTAACCATAGTAGCAGAGTGCTCATGAGTGCAAAGGTGATACCATGTCCAGAAGACAGTATTTTGTAGCACTCCTCTCCACCCGCCAGCTCTTACAGTTTTCCCTCCCACGCTTCTGGAATGTTCCCTGAAACTTTTGTATGTGCGTTTGTTACAGATGTCGCACGCAGGGCTGAACATTCAATGGTTACCTATTCTCAGTACACTGACCGGCCACGAGTCTCTCATGGTACAGAGCATGACAGAGACAGGCTCCCCTGGACAAGATTGAAGGCAGCAGTAGTCTATTGATATAAACTTAAATATTTAATAGAAAGCAATTTGACAATATATCTATTTAGCAAGACAAGACAATAGTATAGGACTCCTCTTTCTGAGACACTAGCTTTTGGCCAAGTTCACAGAACCAGACATGAATCCCCCTGAGGAAGAGGGCTTGGAGCTAATAAAAAGCAGTTGATTATGTCTATAATCTTCATGATCCTATTTCACCAGTGGCCATATCTGCCTGGCAGGTCAGTATGTAACAGGCCCCAGACCTTAGTGCAACTGACTCCATGATGGGAAATACCATTCAGGTCACTGAACTGAGAATGTAGACAACACCACCTGCCAAAAATGAACACACAGACCTAAGCCATTCAAGTTCATAGTTCTGGGAAAGTCTCTACATGCACTAACCTTGTGCTTTGGCTTCTGTTGTTCTGCTTCTGGCTAATGTTCTTGTTTAGTGAAGTATGTCAACCCAGGACATGTTTTTTGGCTTATCTTTTTGTTTTTTTAAAATTTTTTGAGAATGGGTTTCTCTGTGTAGCCTTGGCTGTCCTAGAACTCACTCTGTAGACCAGGCTGGCCTAGAAATTAAAAAGATCTATCTGCCTCTGCCTCCCAAGTGTTGGGATCAAAGGCATGTACCACCACTGCCATGTGGATTTTGTGCTTAAAAGCTCATCCTGAGAAAGGCTTGGGGCTACATTAGGATTTCAAGTATCAGAGTAGTTGCCAGCCAGCAAGCCAGCTAATAAAGACTTTCTATTGCCTTAAACCCACGTCCGAGCCGTCTTCTCTGGTGGATGCCCCACAAGTATTGTAGCATGCAGGGTCCAGTGCTGGATAATAAATACCATTGGTGGTTCTTTGGGGGAAGTCTATTTCTATTGATTCCAGATACAGAACACAGCTGTACTCCAAAGAACAGTTCCACACATGTTCAGCTTGGTCAGTCAGTGAATTTACTGATTAAAAGTGAATAATCACCTTTGGCGATTCTAGTTAAGCTGTTCTCTTAGGGAAATCAGAAAGCCATTTGCCAGAGTAGATGGAAATAAAGATTTGTTTTTTCTCAGAAGAGAATGGAACTCTAGGAAGGTGCATTGCTCGGGTTGGAACACACACACACACACACACACACACACACACACACAGGGTGGAGGACTGCTCTCTGGATGCTGAGTTTCTCATGTACTGAGATGCAGACGGGTCGGAACCCACTGCACTGACAACCCCCGATGCCTATCTGTTCTGTTATCGCTCATAGCTGGTTTCTGCTGCAGCTGTAGCAGACAGCCACAGATTGCTCAGCTCACCCGGCAGTGGATGGTCTCATATCTTAGCCTGCTTTCTGTGTATTTGGGGGTGGCAGATGATTTTTAATGTTGAACTGTTTCACCCACTGTCAGATCAGACTGTTCGAATCTCATACTTGATGATGGGGAGATGGAAGGCAAGGACAAATGTATACATTCCACGGCTCTCTGTTCTGTTCTCTGCCCCCTGGGTTTGACATTTGATCTCTTCTTTCTGGTGGCTATGTGGGTACCCCATTACCGTGTGTGTGCATGAGTGCGTGCGTGCGTGCGTGCATGCCTGCCTGCCTGCCTGTCTGTCTCTTTCTCTGTGCTTGCTTGAGTTCAGGGGCATGTGCATTTGTATGTACATGTGAGGCCAAAGGTCATCCTCAGGTGTTGTTCCTGGGGTCAGTCCGCCCTGTGTTTTGAGGTAGACTCTCTGCCTGAAACTTACCAGACAGGTTAGGCTGACTGGCCGGTGAGTCCAGTGATCTACTTGTCTCTGCTTCCCTAGTGCTGGGATTAAAAGTGGGTATCCTCTTGCTCAGTTTTCAAAACATGGGTTCTGAGGATCAAACAGGCCCTCTTGCTTGAATGGCAACCAAGGATGACCTTGACCTTCTGAAGCCTCCTACCACCAAGCTCCCAAGTGCTGGGATTATAGGCCTGTACCCCTACACCCAATTCATGTGGTGCTGGAGCTTCCACCCAGGGCTTCATGCCTGGTAGGTAAATTCTCCATCAAGGGACCACCTGCATCTCTAGCCTTGCATACTGATTTCACTCTTAGAATTCAGCATCTCAGAGAAGCAAGATTTGGCTGGCTGAGGTCACACATCTGCCTTCTAGCAAGGCAGCCAGAATTCTAGCAAGAGCACAGGGGACTTTGTTGCCACCTGCAGCTTCTGCCACAGAGGAACAGTCCCTCTTATAGTCCCTATAAAAATAGGGTAGGGAGGAGAGGCCCTTGGGCCTGAGGGTGTTAGATCCCCCAGTATAGGAGAATGACAAGGAGGAAAGACGAGAGTGGGTGGGTGGGTGGGCGGGTGGGATGGAGAATAGCCCCATATTGGCAGGGGGAAGGTGGAGGGAATGGGGAGGTTCCAAAGGGGAGATCTGAAACATTTGAAATGGAAATAAAATATGAAAAAAAAAAATATATATAAGGTAGCTCTTGCAAGCGATGCTGTGCTGGGGGTTTCTTTCTACCTGGGTAGGAGGAAGGGTTAGACGTAAAGACTTTGAGTTCTGTGAAGAGGAGACAAGATCAAAGGCAAAGTTATTACTGGGTTGAGCTGAGCATCTCAGAGCTGCAGCTTGTGATGGTGGAATGCCTTTGAGGAGGGCCACGTCCTTCATGTCAAAGCTCCTTTAATCCCTCTGGTTTATGTGGATATAGGTACTATTTCCTGGTGGAAATATGAGCCCTCGAGTACCTGGGTTGTGGGTCTTTGCAGCCCGGTTAGGCTCCAGGGTCCAATCTGCTGCAGCGGTATCGGGCTCAATAGGTGAATCATCTGGATTCTTATGAAAATCTAGGTCTCTTCCCGGGCTAGGCATGTCCAGGTACTATGGTAAGGCAAAAGCAATTATGTGGCCTGTGGCTAAGGTGGCTGCAGGTCACCAGCTAAGGGACACCTGCAGGGAAGAGACTGCACACAGCGGCTCGCAGCAGAGACACCTCTGTGTGTGTGTGTGTGCGCGCACACACGAGTAAAAAACAGGGTCTTAGGGATCCAAGGCTATATGTAGCCAAAGATGACAATAATCTCCTTTTTCCCCCATTTCTTATGTGTGGTGTACATGTGTGTATGCATGTTTGCATATGTGTAGATGCACATGGGTGTGGGAGTTCATGCATGTATGTGCATGTTCATGTGCATGTGGAAGCCGAAGGTTGGTGCTGAGAGCCATTCAGTAGCTCTTCCATCTCATTTATTGAGACAGAGTCTCAATCACACGGAGTTTAGCAACCTAGCTGTTCTCACTAGACAGCCTATTCTAGGGACCGGTGGTCTCCACCTACCAGAGCATCAACACTCACCCAGCATTTATGTGGGTTTTAAGGTCTGAATTCTGGTCCTCACACCTGTGGTAGGTACAGTTGCCTTAACTGCTGATCAAACTCAGGACCTCAGGTTTGCATGACTTTTGCTCCCTCTGCTCATAAGCTGTTATTTTTAACCATGATAAATTCATTAATGACATAAAGAAAAGGGGCTTGGATTCCAGAGATCCTAGGTTGAAAGGAGTGTGTGTTGACATTTAACTCCGAGCCCCAGAGATTCTGACAGGACCCAATACTCAAGAGCCCTTTTTCTGAATAATGTTTAAGTCGTCTGCCTGCTCCATCTCCAACACTCCCTCGCCTGTAATCTCAGCACTCAGGAAGTGGAGGCAGGAGGATCAGGGTCATCCTCTGTTACGTTCAAAGCCAGCCTGGGCTACAAGAGACCTTGTTTAAAAAGTAACATACTAAAAATAAATAAACAAAAATGTGTGTGGTTTGGATTCGGGGCATTTGAAATGTGCCTCATTCTTTTAAAGCCTTAACTGTTTGGAGAAAAGCATCCCTCTTCAGGGTCCCCTCCATCGGGCGCTTTTAGTGCTGTCGAATGTCCATGCTCCTCAGCCATCTGTATTCTTTTTCCCTTGGCTTTTTTCTTCCTCTGTAGGCAGGACTTCAGAGGTAGGTGCAGTACTCTAAGTGACCACAAGGTGGCAGGCCAAGCACTTGGATTTTGCCAGCCACTCGTGGTACCCTAGAATTGTTGTGTGGCTTGAGGGGTGTGCCTGTAGGGCTGTTTTTCAGCTCATTTGAATGGCTAAATTGTCCAAGGTAGAACTGGGTATATTTAGTCTTTGAATGACTGGGTGGGAGTGTGTGACAATACAACATCAGGCGGTAATTAATGGGTGTTTTAAACGTTTAGATTTGTCCACTTTAGGCTTTGATTGAGAGAAGGAACTCAGTTTATTAAAAACGATTGAGTTTTAAAGTATTTAAAGCATTTCAACTTTTTAAAAAATTTCTTATTGATTCTGTGTGAATTTCACATCATGCTCCCAGTCCTACTCATCTCCCTGTCCCTTCATATCTGCCCTTGCCCTGGCAACCTCCTTGCCCAAAGAAAACAAAGAAAGAAAGAAAGAAAGAAAGAAACCCAACCCAAACCCCAAACCCCAAACCCCAAACCCCATCTTGATGTGAAAACGTCAGCATGTCACACAGTGTACCCTTTTGCCCAAACACCTTTTCTTGCCAATAAGTCACTGGTTTGAGGCCACTGGCTACTGCTACACTATAAATACTGGATTTTTACCAGGACTTTTCTTGGATATCTTCTTGTTGCCCTGTATCGTGGAGATCCTGCAACTTTGGTTTTGCAGGACCGGGTCCTTCATGTGTTCTAAGGGCAGCTTGTAGATGGTGTAGCTCAAAGCCCTGGTTGTGTGTGTGTGTGTGTGTGTGTGTGTGTGTGTGTAGAGGTCACAGAACATCTATAGGTCCACCTGGGTGCTAAACTCAGGTCGTAAGGCTTGTTGGCAAGTACATTGCCTGCAGAACTCTCTCACCTGCCCCAGAATAATTTATTTAAACTTTTATACAAACACATATTGTATATTGAGCATATTCCCCGTGGCCTTGTCCCTCTCCCCCTCTTTCTCCAACCCTTCTGCCTTTATGGCTCAGACACACATATTGTATATTGAGCATATTCCCCTGGCCTTGTCCCTCTCCCCCTCTTTCTCCAACCCCTTCTGCCTTTATGGCTCAGACACAATTTTACGCATCTACATAAAATCTAGGATCTACAAATGAGAGAAAACTTACGGTCTTTGTTCTTCTGAGACTGGCTTAATTTGCTGAGCAAGCTTCTCTCCAGGTGAACGCATTTCCTGATAATGACATAACTTTGTTCCCTTCATGGCTGAAAAGAGCACCATTGTGCGTGTGCACATGCGCGCATGCGCACATGCACGTTTACGGGTGGATTTCTAAGCTTTCATACATGCACATATTGTATGATAAGCATATTTGCTCGCACTTCCCACCCCTCTTCTGTCCCTCTGTCTGTTAGTCCCCTTTGTCACAGTAGATAGCTTATTTCGACTTTCCTGTCATATATATCTATATATCTATATGTGAATATATTATATAATCTTATGTATGTCTGTAAAATCTAAGACCTATAAATAAGAGAAAACATGGGGTATTTGTCTTTCTGAGGCTGACTTAATTGCATTAATATGTACATCTCTGACAGCACTTATCTGACTGTGGATGGCATGACTTCATCATTCTTTATGGTTGCAGGCATCCCACTGTGTGGATAAGCCACATTTTCCCCAGACATTGCCATGTTGCTTGGTCCCATAACTCAGCTTGTGTGCAGACTGTTGCAGTACACATGGATGTACAAGATCCCTGTGATGTGTTGTTAGCTTGGAGTCCATTGGGGGAAAATGCTCAGGAGTGGTACAGCTGGGTCATGCTGAGGACATATTACTGGACATATATTTCTGGGAAATATCCATATTGATTTTCATTGTGGCTGTCCTCGTCTACAGTCCTGTTATGCCACATTAAGAAGTTCAAATTACATTTTTTTCTGCACACTCATGAACACAAGTACCCTGGTAATTGTGTGGTCGTCAGAGGGCAAGTTATAGCACTTGGTTCTCTTCTGTCACATGGGTCCCAGGGTTTGAATTCAGGCCATCAAGCTTGGGCACATGGACCTCTATCCCCTGAATCACCTTGCTGGTCCATGTTCCACATTTTTAAAGTGGATTTAAAAAAAAACCAAAAACATAATTTAAACGTGCTGTTTGCTTGTGATTCAGGCTACACTGGGGCTTTCAGATGATTTAGGCTTCTGAGGGCAACAAGAAGAAATACAACACAGCAGGAGGCTCTCAACAAGCATAGGCTTGGGGCAAGGCAGACCTGGCTGGAATTCTAGCCCAGTCTCTCAGGAACTGCAGTTCTTGGCACAAGTCCCTCGTGCCATCTGAGGCTTGGTCCCTCTTCTGTGGGAAGAGGATATAAATTCCAGTATTATGGGAAAACAGAAGCAGATATTCACTTGCTCACCCATTCCTCATGAACAGGACTGTGAGGATAACGAGACAGTTAGGCACCTTTCTGCACAGCTGTGTGGGAGACAGACACATTGGGAGGGGTTGTTTTTAGTTCCAGAGGAAAGGTACTACTTGCAATCAGTGCTCTGGAGGCTGGGAAACAAGGCCAAAGTGGGAGCTGGAGGACATTGACATCCAGGCAAGGACTCAAGAGTCTAGACAGTCTAGCGTTGTAGTTTGCAGTGAGTAGAGTTTACTATCAGAGACAACTACCTATCTGCTGTTTCTGTGGCCCAATGGGTAGGGTGCTTGCTATGCATGCACAAAGCTACGTAGCACTGAATTAACCCAGGGTGATGATGCACACCTGTATTCACAGTATTCAAGAGATGGAGGATCAGAAGTTCATGGTCTTAGATTGATATATAGTGAGTTGAGACCAGCTTGGGCTATAAGAGACTGTGCCTTAAAATGAAATCGAAACACACCAAAACAAAAATCCAAGAACACAAACTCCAATAAACTATAGAAGGCCTTCCTTCAGAATTCCAAGGACCCAGTACTTCTCAGGGAATACAGGCTTGGCTGTGCTAAGCTGAGCTGAGCTGAGCTGATGTTCATGGGTGAAATGCGGGTCTGAAGTTACAAACTAGGGATGCTGTGGACCACATCCTCAGCACACCAGCTGCATGGCCCCTTCCACCCACCTGCTTGGCTGGCTTCTAAACCCTGCTCCTGCAGGCAGGAGGTTGGCAGCCTGAGCTGTAGAGTCCAGAACATTGGCTTACTGTGTGGCTATATAGCTGTTATTGTCCTTCCTTTCTTAAGGGCTGAGATGGCTCCAAGGCTGTCTAGAAGAATGAAGGAAAATCCAGCGTCCAGTCTATTGGATAGATGTCATTAAGGGGTATCTCAAGACATTAACTATTTCATGCACATTTATACTGAACGTTGGTGATTTTCACCCTCTCATCTCTCCTCATCCGTTCTCACGGAGTCTCCCTCCCCGACAACAAACGTTATTTTTATTTTTATTTTCTATTTTCATGTGTGTGTTGTGTTGTGTGTGTGTGTGTGTTTGACTCACTGAGTTTCACTGAAGTTGCTTACATGAGCTTGGGGTAGGAGTTATCTATAGGAGTGACACTCCTTCTCCACCAACTATTAATTGCCAATAATCACCCCTTCCCCGGGTATGGGTGTGGTCTTGTGGGACCCCTGCATTAGGGCGTCTTCTTGTGTAAGACCTTTTGGCGTGACTGGGGCTCAGAGACTGTAAGCGAGGCTGGCTGAGTTAGCTTTTGCACGCAGGGCTTTGATTCTGAGCCATGCTTGGCTTCTTTCAAAGAGCCCCATGCAAATTCTCTCTAAAGTAGCATTTTCCCCAGACATAATAGAGAGCTATTGTTGGGGGCGGGAGCCTGGGGTTCGGTGATAATTGCATTTTCACAAAGAAAAATCACATCCCCCATCGTTTGCACTGTTGAGAACATGAAACCTACTATTGAGACATTCTGGTTAAAATGAAGCATTATCTGGGAAGATGGGCCTATGAGAGTCTGTGGGAAGGCAGGAGAGCAGGGGTTTGCAGGTACTTTTGGAAATGAGTTGGTAAAAACCATTTGTCCATCCAAAAATGATTAAATGCAATCATAGCTCTGTTGAGAAGCCCTGGCCTCACCTAAATGGGAGGTAAAAGTGGGTAATCACTTTGGTCAAAAGAGAAGGGCAGAGGAGAGGAGTGAGGAGGAACGGGAGAGAGAAAGGAAGCAGGATTCGTGATGTCTGGTCCAAAGTGCCAACTGAGGGGAGCAACCAGACTCCAGAGTTTCTTTTAGGGGCTTAGTTAAGGGCATTGTCATCTGTAGGTGATAGTAAGCTGTTAATGTGATTGCACAGGTTATTGAACATGGGCTCCACCTTAGTCAAGAGCCAAGAAGTGAGAAGACAGCTGCTGGTAGAGCGGTCTGGGAGGAAGGACTTAGAGAGGGGCCACTGTGGTTTTCATCCTTGAACAAAGTGGGGAGCAGGACATACCAATTACTCTCCCTCTTCTCTCTCTGTTCCACTAACAGTTTTATTTTGAGAACTATTAAGTAACCTCAGATGAAGAGAACAGTGTAGCCCAGTGGCTTCCTGCCTGTGAGATTCACTTGGGTACCTTAGCAACTTGAATTTTCCCGACCATTTAACTCACTAAATCAACATCTCAGGGTAGAAATGTGGTTTCTGTACTTTTGAAGCTCACTGGCTAGTTCCAAGCTACAGACAAGTTTCCAAACCACTGATGGATCTAGGCTCTCCATCCAGTTTCTCTGGTAGTCAACATTGCCTGGGCTCACTAACTTCAAGGCTTCTATGCTCTGATCCTCAGTTTTCCCATTTTCTGGTCTTTCCTCTCAGATGACTTTCAGACTAGATCTGAGTTCATGTTATTTCATTCTTAAATTCTTCAATATAAAACTAAAAAATAAGGAAAATAACCTTCATTCATATACATACACACACAACACACACAGTATACACAACATGCCCACCACACACAATACACACATATCACACACAATATACACACAACACACACAACACACATGCATTCACACACAACATACACAAGACACACAACTCACATAACACACACACTATAAACATAATACATAACACACACCATACATACAAAACACACACATAATGTACACACATCACACACAACACAATACACACCATCACACACAATACACACAGCACACAGATGACACACACAAGACACTTCACACACACACACACACACACACACACACACACACACACACCCCAGAGGTGATTTCATCTGACAATTTGTCTTTGGTGTTCAGGTGTTTAGAGACTTATTTCTCTCCTTTGCCTTTAATTTATTCTAAAAGGAGAAATAATGTCTCCCCGACATAATTTTGAGGTGATGGAGTTGGTGAAATGGCATACTCCTTTTGTGAGGATGGGTGAAGAAGTCCTTTTCACTGTCTACTCTTGTGTGTGAGAGGTAGTCACAAAGGTATGTGAGTTACCTGGTCATTCAATGACTCTTGGTGGTAGGGGGTAGAGGACTCATGTATGACCAGGTCTTGAGTTAAGTTTGGGAGATAGATCTGCCTTTATCACTATAATTGTCTACATATCACATGGTAGAGACTCAGTAAATACTTAAATGAGCTTGGTGGCTCACTTGCTCCTTTGTATTCAGCCCAAGACCCTAGTCCATGGCAAGATGTCACTCATGTTCAAGGTGGGTCTTCCACCTCAGTTAAGCCTATCTGGAAACACAGTCTTGGAGATGCTTTTGTGTTTCTATGGTGATTCTGAATCTCACCAAGTTGACAAAATAAACATCATAGCCACACTCATCCTTTTCCTAAGGGTCATGGCTGGCCAGTCCCTTTGACCATTATGGCCATGCTGGCACATAATTTCACAGCTCAGGCTCACACAATGGGCCCAAGGACAGGTCCAATACCTGTTTTTGAATTCCATATGATGTAGTTAAAATTTCTTAAAGATATTCCCAAATCCACAATGTTCACAGCAGCATCTAACTACAACCATGATCAGATATAGAAATGGAATGGATTTATCAGTGATCTTGTTAAATTCTGAAAGATCAAGACAGAACTGGGGCCCCAAACACTTTACGACTAAAATAATGAGAAAGTGGGAGCTGGGCATATGTTGGCAGAGGGAAAGAACTCTGAAATTCAGGGAGAGTCAGAGGTGCAGTGAAGGGGAAGGAAAGACCAGCTCCCAGAGCTATCCATGTCTGGTCTGGCTGCCTTTATGTCCCCCTGTGTACTTCATATGTCATCCACCCATGTTCTGAGGGAACTTGCTTAGCTTCATCATTACAAACAAGGTGGACAGTCTAGACCAGTGGTTCTCAACCTTCTTAATAATGCTACTACCCTTTAATACAGTTCCTCATGTTGTGGTAACTTACCCACAACCATAAAATTATCTTGTTGCTACTTCATAGCTGTAATTTTGCTACTGTTATGAATTCTAATCTAAATATCTGTTTCTAATCTAAGTGGTCTTAGGTGACCCCTCTGAAAGGGGTCTTGATCCACAGGTTGAGAACTGTGGGTCTAAGAACATCATTGATTCATAGACTGAAAGATGAGAAGAGACCTGATGAAGGCCTCTCTTGACCACACTTCATTGGACATCTTGAAATTGCAGGTGAGGGAGGCGAAGCTACAGAGGAGAGGACTTGATCAAGGCTTCTGGTCTCCTGAGTCCAATCCAGTTCCTTGGTGTTTTCCAGCCACCATCATTCCTGGTTTCTCTTCATTTCAGTCCTGGCTTTCAGCCATATATATCATCAAGCTTGAGGTCTCTTTGCTTTCTCTCCATTTTGCTTTGACTACTGACAAACACTGATCTGAGTGTGCTTAAAAGATGCTTCTCAGATGAAGCTCTTGCTTTGGGGAGAGAGACTATCAGATGCATCTATGGCTTTTCTTAGTCTTTGTATGCCTATTTATTTGTGTGTGTGTGTGTGTATGTGTGTGTGTGTATGTGTATACACATTCAGGCACACGTGGAAGCCTGAGGACAACTTGTAGAGGCTAGTTCTTTCCTTCCAGTATGGGCGTTCTGGGGATCAAACTCAGGCTTAGCTGCAAGTACCTTTACCCAGTGAGACACCTTGCTGACCCCACGGCCTTCCCCCTTTAATCCCTTGATAGGACCTTTGATGCTGTGGCTAAGAAATCTTTTTCAGACTTAATGCCAATTAGATTTCTCTCTTGTTATCTCTTGATGGTTGCAAAGCATTACATGTTTCATCTTGATCTTTGTTCCATCTTACGTTTTTATGAAGGGTGTAAACTTTATTTATTTTTGTGTATGTATATCCAGTTTTTTCCAGAACCACTTGTTGTAAAGGTGTTTGTTTCCCCATTGTATTGCTTTTGATTGTTTGTTGAGGATGTTGACTGTCTTTATATGGCTCACTTGTGGGATTTCTACTCGGTTGTTAATCAGTTTATCTTATTATTATTTTTTGATCAATGCTGCACTGGCTTGATTACTGTGGCTTTACAGTAAGTCTTGAGGTTGAATAATATCAGTTTCCCAACTTTGTTCTTTTTCAATAAAATGTTGCTTATTCTACCTCTTTGTATCTCCAAGTAAAGTTTAGAATTCAGTTTGTTGATACTGATCAGTGGATGCACTGAGATTTTGATTGAGATTGACTGGATCAATTTGAGAAGAGCTAGTATCTTATCATTATTGAAATTTCCTTTCTTTATACACTAACTGTCTCTCCATTTGCGTACTACTCTTTTGATAGCTTTCATTGAAGTTTTGTAATTCTCCATGTTTATATTGCACATATTTTTTATTAAATTACATTTATTTATTTATTTAGTATGTGTGCATGTGTGCATACCATAGTGTGTGTGTATGGAGACCACAGGACAACTTGTAGGAGTTGGTCCTCTCTTTTCACTATGTGGGGTCCAAAGATCAAACTCAAGCAGTCAGGTTTGGTTCTCTTTACCCACTGCCCCATATTTTCTTATATTTAATACTTAAATATTATATAACTTTTGGTGATAATACAACTTTTTTTTAAAAAAAATTTAAGTTATTATTATTTTCATGTGTATGGGTATTTTGATTCCATGTATTTTTGTGTACCACATGTGTGCCTGGTATCTATGGAGGTCAGAAGAGGTTCATTGGATCCACTGGAACTGGAGTTACAGATGGTTGTAAGCATCCCATGTAGATGCTGGGAACTGCACCCCTGGAAGAGCAACCACTGTTTTTAACCACAAAGCCATCTTTTCAGCCTATGTCTTTAAGTTTGAATCCATCTCTTCCATTGCTTATGTATAAGGAAACTCAGCACTGGGACCCTGTCTGCCTCGAATCCGTGTAAGGTCTTGTGCGTGCTGCTATGGTCTTTGTGAGTTCCTGTGTGTGTCAGTTCTTTCGTGTAAGACATCCTTCTCTGTAGTCTCTCTCTTACCCCCAATTCTCCTCCCCACATTTTGTTTGGTGTGTGTTAACCTTATATTCTATAATCATGCCCCAAACACTTATTAATTCCAGGAGGCAGTTTGGTAATCCATTCACACTTCCTGCATAGGGAATTATGTTATCTGAAAACAAAGATGTTTTCTTCCTTTCTTCTCCTTTGTACAGTTTAGTTGTGATTTTTTTCTCTTATTGTTATAGCTATATCTCCTAGGATGTTGTTGAAACACAGGAGCAAGAAGAGATATCTTGTGTTATTCATCATTGTAAGAAAGCTTTAAATTTCTTACCATTCATTTCATTCTGTATTTAAAAGAACACAAATATTTATTTTATAGAAGTAAACACACATATATTTTTGTATGCATATACATTATATCCACATATCCCCATACACACATATATACTTATGCATACACGCATGTGTGTCTATGTATGTATGTATGTATATATGTATGTATGTATGTATGTATGTATGATTGTATAAATCCCAGCCAAGTCCCGCCTGGCCATGGTAGGGACAGTGTGGACATGGTTCCTGCCCCTGGAAAAAAGCCAGAAGGGCATGGGCCTCTATGAGTGGCAATAGTTACTGTGGATAAAAGGCTTGTTTGTATAATATTGTATATATTTTCATGTTTTTCCTTTGAGGCATGTCCTCCCTGTTAATGTCAATGACTCCATGATAATCAGAGGCAGCAGGACTCTGGGAGGCAAAGGCTTGGCTAATGTCTTAGCAAAATGGTAAATGCTGGGACCTTCAGGACAGCCCTTAAGGCTGTGGGAAAGAACTCTAAAAATATAATTTCAAAAATATATAATTTCTCAACTATGTGAAACATAAGGATGCAATATGAATTGAATAAGTACTTCACAGATCTAAAGAAACAGAGGCTGCTGCACTATAAGACAACTTGTCAGAAAGATACTAAAGAAGGAGATAAAGAGATTTAGGGAGTAGTAATTGCAGGGCAAGATCCCACTCAGCTAGCTTATTGTCTGTGCTTAACAAAGGCAGACAGAGATCTGAAATCTTTTGCAATGTTAAAAACAATGTGTGTTTGCTGTCTCCTAAGAATCAAGGGGCTGGGGTCATGGGTGCTGATTCATGGAATAATCAAAAGGGAACCTGGGGTAATGTCTTAGTTAAGGTTTTACTTCTGTGAACAGACACCATGACCAAGGCAACTCCTATAAAGACAATACTTAATTGGGGCTGACTTATAGGTTCAGAGGTTTAGTCCATTATCGTCAAGGTGGGAGTATGGTGTAGGAGGAGCTTAGAGTTCTACATCTTGTCCTGAAGGCAAACAGGAGAAGACTGGCTTCCAGGGAACTAGGATCAGGGTCTCAAAGCCCATAATGACATACTTCCTCCAAAAAGGCCACACCTACTCCAACAAGGCCACATCTCCTAATAGTGCCATTCCCTGGGCCAAGCACATACAAACCATCACAGGCAATGGCTCAATTGGTATTTAAATAAAAGATTGGGTTTTTGATCTGCAAGAGATGAGCTACCCAGAGTGTTTTCAGAATTGCAAAAGAAAGCTGTCTTGAGCAGAGATGTATCTAGAAAGCTGTCTTGAGCAGAACATAGGCCATCATCTTGGACCCACAATTTGACCTCCAGTTGTTTGTTTCACTGCTCTCCAAGCTGGGGCTGGTCCTTGGCAAATCCCCAATAATAGAAGCTATAGAAATGTGGAACACTTAACAAATTTCTGTGTCATCTTTGCACGGGGGCCATGCTAATCTTCTCTATATTCTTTCAGTTTTAGCATATGTACTGCAAATATTATTGAATGTAAATTCTCAGCCAGGCATTACTTTATATGCAAGAATATAATTAAACTTCCAGCAGTCTTGGAGCTTAACTTCTAGAGAGGTTGCAAAGTGGATGAAAGGAGATATGGCACGTATTTGCTTACCATGCTAGAATTACTAAGCACTACAGACTAGAAGACTCAGACAACAGCATTCTGTTGTTCATTGTCTAGAAGTACAGCATCAGGGTGTTCATGGATGCATTAGTTACTTTCCTAGTTAATGTGACAAAAATTCATGGCAAAAGCAATTTAAGAAAGGAAAGGGTTATTTTGGTTCACAGTTCTAGGGTACAGATCATCATGGCAGGAAGTCATGGAGGTGGTAGTGAGCAGTGGCTGGTCACATTGTACCTACAGACAGAAAGCAGAAAGAAATACTAGTGCTCAGCCTGGTTTCTCATTTTTATTCAGCCCAGGACCCCCATTTATGGAACAGGGTCCCTCACATGTAGGGTTGATCTTTCTATATCAATTAACCCAGTCTAGCAACTCTCTTGCAGATATTCCCAGCTGTTCATCTCTTAGGGGATTCCAGATCCTCTTAAGTTGAAAATCAATATTAACCTTTACCAGAGGGTTGGCTTCTTTGAGATCTCTCTGCTTGGCATCTTCTTGTGCGGCCACATGCCAATCATCCCTTTGTGTATACTGATGTCCAACTCATTTGGATTAGAGTTTACCCCAAATGATCTCATTTTCACTCATTACTTCTTTCAAGTAGTTGACACATGTGGTTGCATTCTGAGGTACTAGGATGTTAGCATGTGAATTTCTAGAGGGTTACCATCCAGTCATTATATAGCATAAAGCTAAACAGTGGTTTGGATATAGGTATAGCCCATGTTGCTTCTTGTCTACCCATGATCTCTTTGGCCATAGCAAGAAGAGTGACTTTGGTTAATAGAGTGTCCCAAAAGGAACACTGAGTTTTTCTCTCTATGAAATTACAGAGGCTATGTGATGATTAGACATATGGTCTGGGCATCATTAAAATGAAATCCTAGGGCCTGGAGAGATGGCTCAGTAGTTACGAACACAAGCTGCTCTTGCAGAAGACCTGACTTTAGCTTCCAGGGTCTACATTGGATGACTTTTAACTGCCTATAAACTCCAGTTCCAGGAGATCCAGTTCTCTCTTCCAGCCCCTTCGTGCACCTAAACTCACATTCATATAACTGCACAATACACATAAGCATTAACTTAGAAATAACATAAATCTTTAAAACATGATGTACTAAACGTGTGCAGGCCTTGTTTGTGTGTTTGACATAGCTGACTGGTGATAAGTGAGTTATTTCTGTATACAACAGCTGAGGGAAAGTCTACAGCCATTCCATGTGAGAGCACTAAAGCTGTTATTTTCTCAGTTAATCACTTCTTATTTTGCTGATAAGGTTCTAGTGTGAGTACTTCCTGCTGTTTTATGTATTTTGTTGCCATGTGGCTCATTGGTTTCTTTTCATCTAAGCTTCTGTGATTTTACTGAACAAATCACTTTTTGGTGTCATGATACGTTCTCAGTGTTGACATGCCAAGCACGGACCCAAGCATGGACCCACTGAATCAAAACTCCTTTCTGTGCAGTATTAGACTGGCTTTTTGAAATAAGGTAAAGATTCTGTGATGGTGTATTCCAACTGTCAGCTTGATGAATCCTCTATAAGATATACCTCTGGGGAAATCTGTGAGGAATTATCTTGATTAGGTCAACTGAAGTGGGAAGATGCTCTGAAAATGTGGGGGCCCCATTCCATGGGGTCCTGAACTGAATAAAAAAGGGCAAATCAAACTGAGTTCCAGCATTTATTTCTCTCTGCTTTCCAAATGTGGATGCAATATGGCTACCTGAAACCCACTGGGAATCCATTGTTTTCTTCTGGCCTCTGTGGGCATCTGTACTCATGTGTATAACACATACATAGACACACAATATACACAACTAAAATTAAAACTAAACCTGAGAGAGAGAGACAGAGAGAGACACACACAGAGAGAAACAGAGAGACAGAGAGAGACAGAGAGACACACACAGAGAGAGAGAGAGACAGAGAGGGGGGATTCAGATGCCTATCCCAGGAAGCAGTTGGTCTGACCAGACCTATATGTTTTTAGTTTGTGATTTCTCTACCCTTTTCTTTTCTGATTTAAAAACCACTACTGAAACTTGTGTGTTCATTGACTGGCTCCTGAATCAGTGTTAATCCACTAACTGAAAATCTATTAGATACTTGAAGCTGGGTTTATAAGTGAACCCTTTTTTCAAAAAAACCTGTATTAGTCTAGAAACTTCTGGAAGCAAATGCCAATACAGGATTAAGTATGCAAGGGTCTTACTTCAACTTCTTAAGCCTGCAGGGAGACCTCAAGAAGCAAAAGTTAACAAATCAAACAAAAACACACTCTTTTCTCTAGTTATTTGGAGTCCAATCACTTTGGGTGTACCTGCTCAGTCTTTTCTAACAATTGCTTAGGGATACCCAAGTTCTACTTGCTTCTTTATTAGTGTTTAAATTAATTTTACATTAATTTAATTAATTTAAAATAAATTAATTTAGTTAAATTAATTTAAGGTGACAGGCTTCACTGTGACATTTTCTCACACACACACACACACACACACACACACACACAATTTTACTTCATTCTTATCTCCCACTGCTGACCCCTGCTGTCTCTTCCCCTCCTTCTCATTTTCTTTCTTCCTCAAATTAGTCCTTTTCTTTATGTTAAATTCATCCTACCACCTGCCCTTGGTCCCCCTCCCTTACCTTTAAACCTCCTCCTCTAGCAAAGTCCCCTTTCTACTTTTGTGTCGTGTATGGCAGACATAGTGCAAATATTTTCCCTCTTGAGTCTAGGTTACTCACATGTTGTCCTCCAGTTCCACCCACTACACCATTTCATCCTTTATTACAGCCAAATAAAATTCCATTGCATACATGTGCCACATTTTATGTATCAGTTCATTTGTTGATGGACATTCAGTCTGATTCTGTATCCTGACTACTGCAAATAGTGGAGCAGTAAACATGGATGTGTAAGTATGTGCTTAGACACGTATGTTTCTCGCTCTCCCCCCCCTTCCTTCCCTTCCTTCTCTTCCCCATCCCTCTCTCCTTTTCTCCTTCTCTCCCTTTCTCCCTGCCTCCCCCAGTCTTTCAGGACAGGGTTTCTCTGTGTAGCCCTGGCTATCCTGGAACTCACTCAGTAGACCAGGCTGGCCTTGAACTTACTGAGATACACATCTGCCTCCTAAGTGCTGGGATTAAAGGTGTGCACTACCACTGCCTGACTTTGTTTCTCTTTTTTCATACAATCTATTTTAATCATGTTTCCCTGCTCCCTCAACTCTTCCTAGATTTTACCTCTTTACTTACCCAACCTTGTTGTCTGTCTGTCTGTCTCTCTAAAACAAACAAACATGCCCCACAAAACTCAAAACCAAACAATCCCCAAAAGACACAAAATAAGCCAAAATAAAATAAACACACACACACACACACACACACACACACACACACCATGGAGTGAACGTTGGACAATTATTCCTTGGTATGGGGCCTGCTTTGGAGTATGGTTGATATACCCAGAGATACTCCATTAAAGAAAACAAGTTTTTCCTTTGCCAACAGGTATCAATTGCAAAGAGCATCTTGATTAGGAGTAAGATTCCATGTCCACCCCCCTACTCAACCTCCCAGTGTTGGGTCCCTGTATGGCTCGAACCTGTGCTGGCCCCATTAGTACTACCATAGCCTTTGTGAATGCATGGGTGTGTCAGTCCTGATGTATCGGGAAGACACTGTTTCCTTTGAGTCAACCATCCTTTCTGTCCCTTAAAATCCCTTAGCTTCCTTTCCTGCATACTTCTCTGAGCACTGAGAAGAAGGGTTTGATGAAGACATCACAGATAGGACAGAGGGCTCCAAAGTCTCTCACTCTTTACACATTGTCCAGTTGTAGGTCTCTGTGTTAGTTCCCCTCTACTGCAGGAGAAAGCTTCTCTGAGGAGGCACTGTTGCCCGATCAGATGTGTGATTGGTAATGATGTTATGCCATGCCCTTGGAATGGCATGGACAGAACACATGGACATTCTACTTCCATTTTTTGAGAAATCCTATACTAATTTCCATGGTGGCTAAACCAGTTGATGCTGCCCCCAGCAATGCATTCGGGTTAGTCTGCTGACATTCCAGTCCTTGATGCTAACCACCATTCTTCCTCCATTCTTCCTGGGGTGAGATGGAATCTTCAAGCACTTCTAATTTTTATCTTCCCAGTGGCTTAGGATGTTGAACACCTTTCAAGTATTTATTGGCCACTCCTATTTCTTCCTTAAAGTGCACTGTAGTGAATTTATTAGTCCATTTATGTGGGGCAGTGATCTGTGACAGGCAATCTGGCACTCGGTCGAGCACAGGTGTAAACTCTGGGCGACCCAGCGGAATCCTCAAGGGACCAGGAAATGTTATGCCAATGCTTCCGGGGGGCTTTTGGCTCTGGTCTCGGTCACATACCACCTCTCCTCAGGTAGAGGAGTGGCCACACAGCCCCAAGCCATCCCTATGTTAATGAGACACCTAGAGGCTTAGTCACACTGCTTCCCAGTTACTATATCTGCCTCGCATCTCCCAGATACCAGGGGGTACAATTCCATCCATGACATCTCCACAGTGAAAATAAACGTCCTAGAATTATGGACTGTCTCTTCATCTGGACCTGCTGTGGGAAGCTAGGGATCTGGCCCTCGATTAAAGAGCCTTGTCTAATCTCTTGCTGAGGGCTTCCCTGCACTCCCAGACAGTACCCATTCACCCAAGCATAAGCAGCTAGCCTGACGCCCCAAGCCACTGCAAACTGGGTCCAGTGGTGGGACAACAGTTGTGCTCTGCAGGGCCCGTCTGTTCCCAGGTCCCACAGCATCTGGGGGCATCCTCAATGTCCAACCATGGGAACTCCAGAGCTGGCTGCGGTGTTCTCTGGGATGGCTCCCTCATCTACTCACAGGCTGTGTTTTCATAGAGGCCTCTCACTCAGCGGCCAGCCCATCGGTCTGTAGAAGAGCTCGCAGCCACTTCTCGCATGTCTCCTGTCCCACCAAGAGCCGCAGCTCCTGGGATGGACATGTGGGGCTTCTTTCCACTGTGCCAGGTTTGTTCCCACATATTTATTGATTGGATTTCTTTATTTTGGTGTTTAAGTTTTGGAGTTCTTCATATGTTTCAGACATAGGTCCCCCGTTGTATGTCAAAGCTTTGCTGCCATTATAGGCTCCTATCCCCTCTCTGATGGCTGATCCTTGTCTGTTTGGAAGCTTTTAAATTTTATGCAAGCCCATCTGTTAATTCTTGGGATTATTTCTGGGTCCTCTATTCTGTTCCACCTGTCTACCTGTATGTTTCTGTGCCAAGATCATTCTGAGTTCCTTCCAATGGCATCAGACCATAGTTTGTGCTATTGGAGTCTTTTTCAGAAAGTCCTTGCCTTCTCCTGGATATTGGGGTGTTTGGCCAATGCTTTCCTCTAGCACAGTCAGACATCCAGGCCTTTATATGAAGGTCTTTGATCCTTTTTGAGCAGACTTTTGTACAGAATGAGAGAGATGCATCTAGTTTCCTTATTGTACAGACAGATATCCAGTTTTCCACCTACCTTGTGTTGAAGAGACTGTTTCCCCATCTAATACAAGCTTTGATACCCTTGTCAAAGATCAGATGGCCATAGCTGTGTGGGGTTATTTCTGGCTTTCAGTTCCACTGGTGGGCATTTCTGGTTCTGTACCAGCACAATGATATTTTTGAGACCGTGGTTCTATAGTATAGGTGGAAGTCAAGTATTGTGACAAGATGGCTTTGCCAGTTAGAACAGGAATTTCCATGCTTCCACTGGGATTTTACGGCTGCCGTTTTCTAGTTCTGTGAAGAATGTCATTAGGAATTTGATGGGGACTGTGTTGAGTCTGTAAATTGGTTTTGTAATATAGCACTTTCACAACATTAATTCTCTCATTCCATGAAATTAAAGGTCTTTCTATCTTTTAGTGCCTTCGTCAATTTCTTTCTTCAGTGTTTTAAATTGTTTTCACTGCAGAGGTCTTCCACCTCCTTGCTTAAGTTTATTCATGTATTTTATGTCTTTGGTGCTATTATGAATGAGATTTTTTTCCTTCTGACTTTTGTGTCCGCAAGTTTGTTATTGGAATACAGAAGTTACTACTACTACTACTTATTATTGTTATTGTTATTATTATTATTAGTGTGTGCATGTGTACAGTATATTTGCATATGTCTAGGTAGGAATGCATGATGCCTACACTTACAGAAATCAGAGGAGGATGTTGGGGGTCCTGCTTCTATCACTCTCTGCCTTATTTCTCTGAGACAGAATCTCACTTAACCTGGAGTTAGGCTAGCAGCCAGCAAGCTCCAGCAATCCTTTTGTTTTTGTCAACTATATCTCTTGGGTTCTAGTGATGTGTGACCACAGCTGGCTTTACATGTGGGGTCTGCAGATTTGAACTCATGTCCTCACATTTATGCTGAGAAGGGACCTATCTGCTGTGATCTCTTTTTTGTATACCCTCCCTAAGCCCTCACATCCCTGGTCCTTATAGTATGTGTGCCTTGATTTTTTTTTCAGGACATGAGCTAAATAAGTATCTATTTATTATAAAGTACTCATCCTCTGGTATTTTGTGATAGAAACAGAAAACTGACAGGCAAGGCAGGTGCCTTTACAGGTACTGAAAATGGCAGATAACTGTTTTCTTTTTGCTCACTCCCAGGCAGCAGATAGCTCAATGGTCATGCTAGTCACAAACAGTAGACTACTCCAACAGACAAGAAATCTCCTCATATCGTGAACATGAGAGGATGGTTCTCCCACAGCTGGCCTTGGCTGCAGCTGACTATGGCAGAGGCATGTCCTACTTCTTTTGTTCTTTCCATCCCTCCCTCCTCCCTGCTGGAGCTAGAAAGTGGGAAGGAGGAGGGGCAGGAAAGCTCTTCCTTGAATTGCCACCTGCATCACCTTCTGGTAGATATTTTTAGTGACTCTCAATGATGCTCTGGTGAGCTCATTGGGAGTTTTGCCTGGGGACCTGCTGTAGCATCCTTGGTTCAGGTTCTACCGTTTCTGGCCTATTTACTTCCTTTTACCCTTGCTTCTCTGACATTTTGTCACACCACACACACTCCCTGGTAGACTTAATTGATGTCCCTCATGGTCTACATCTTGTCCAAACTGAACCTTATGTTGTTGGCCAATATGGCTATACATACCTGCTGTGAATGTTGCTCAATCTTGTCAACAGTAAATGTTCTCTGCTACCTATTTTGTGAACCTGTGGTGACTCCTATTGATTGCCAACTTGACAGCATCTAGAATGACATCTTGATATGGCTATGAGTGAGTTTCTAGAGTGTATTAAATGAGATGGGGAGACCATCCTAGGTGTAGGCAGTACTATTCCATTCTAAGTGTAGACAGTACCATCCCATTCTAAGTGTAGAGTACCATACCATGAGCTGGGGTTCTGGAATGCATAAAATATATAAGGCCAGTTGACTATGACTATTTGTCTGTGGCTGTTTTCTGATAGCAGTTGCCATGTGACCAGTCAACTTCTCCACCATGATGGACTGTGCACCTTCACTCGGTGAGCCAGAATAAACCGCTCCTCCCTTAAGTTTCTTTTGTCACTTGTTCTCTCCCAGTGATGAGAGAAGTAACTAAAGCAGACATCTTTTACATTTTCAAATGGCCCAGAGCTGGCCTCTGTCTAGACTCAAAGCTACAGCATTTAACAGTTCTGGTCAAGGCAATTGCTTCACAAATGCCTTCTTCCACTTACTTAAACATTTCTATATTACTAAAGTAAATAAATCCTGTTGGTAACAGGGGTCATGAGTTACAGAAAAGAGCCAGGTCACTTCCTGTTAATCCTCCCATCTCTCTTTTTCTCTGTGTGTGTTTTGAGTCAGAGTCTCACTCTGTACCCTTGTTTGACCTAGAACTTGGGTTCCATGCAGTTCAGACTGACCTCAAACTTAGGATGCTTTTGTCTCAGCCTCTTAAGTCATGGGGTTAAGGGTGTGCACCTTCTCATCTGGCTATTTACACTCTCTATATCTATTATGTCCAATATCTTCAGTATTGTTATCCCAGTTGGAGCAGACAGGAAGAATTCTCATTAGCACGTCTGTGTGTGTGATGCATGCACTGTGCTCTCCCCAAACCATATGACAAACCCAATCTTCCATTTGGCTTCAGGATGGTGTTTATGTCATGAGGGGAGAACTCTCATGACTGAGCTTTTGTAGCCTTATAAAACTCTCCAGAGCCCTAGGTAGTCATCTCATTTAGGAAAGGGCTTGTCTTGTAAGCAGGAGGTCCTGAATTTGAGCCTTAGAACTTACACAAAAACAGCCAGGTGTGGTGTCTTATGCTTGTATCCCATCTCTGGGGAGGCAGATCCCACGAGATGCTGGTCTGCCATTTTTCTGACTTAAGGAGTTACAGGCTAGAACAGGCTGTCTCAAAAACCATGGTAGGCAGCATCTGATGAATGGTACCTGAGGTATCCATTGGTATCCACATACATACACAACATGTGTACATGCACTGAACACACATGTATCAATGTGTACACGTGAACATATACACAAGACACATGAACAAGAAACTGCAGGGAATTCACTTGCTTTCTTCCCCTTGGGTCTGGATGTTACATGAAGACAGTCACCTTTTAACAAAGTGGGATGTGAGTTCTTCCCAAACACAGAAACACTGCCACTTTGATCCTGAACTTCCCAGCCTTTTCAATGGTGAGAACTTTCTGTTCACTCCAACCATGCAATCTAAGGTACTCTATTATAGCAGCCTGAACAGACCGAGATACGCCCCCGTCAAGGCTTCTCTGAAGGTTAGACAAAGAAGGCGCCTGTTCTTGGCATTGAAAAGGAAAGGAAAAGCCAGCTATTGTTCTGGCTACAATAAGTTCATGTAAAGACTTACATAATCCAAACAGCTGTGAGAATGGAGAACCAGCTCACAGAGGAGGTTAGGCAAATCTGAGTTAAGGGGCAGACTGCTGCACTGTCCCAGTCTATGGAAAGTTCTGGAAATGCCTCCAGGAAGAAGAGGCTGGAATGACTATGCTGCTTTGGATAACAGAGTGGTGTTTTATTACTTAATGGTTGTGCAAAATGTAAATTCACTGGTGGTTGTCAGGGCCCTGGAAAGCTGAATCACATGGGTTTCTGCATCACTGAGGAAGATGTGCTCTGACTGTAAGCATAGTGGCCCCCAGTCAGCTCCCCAGAGGCACTACAAATTCCCTGCTGCATCTGAGAGGACCCTCACTGGACAAAGTGCTGCTTAAAGGACACTGGCTGGATTTTTGTCAAGAATGTTGACCAGGAAGCCTTCTGGGTGCTGCTACTGTCTCTGCACATTTCTTTCTTAGGAGTCCTGCTCTCTTTCCTCTGTTGCCACACTTTGGCCTCTGATAGTTGGTTTTGATGTCAATATGACAGGACCACAGATCAAGTAGGAGACACACTTCCAGGTATGTTTGAGAGGTTATTTCCAGGAAGAATTACCTGAGAGAGAAGAATGAATGGGTGGCATCTTCTTGTTTATGTGTGTTGCAGATGTGAAGATCTGGGAACAATCAGTGCTGTGTGCCTGTCCATTCTCACTTCCTGCTGGTGAGTGCATCCACTCTGTTGCTGCTGCCACCCCTCCTTGCCATCAGATGCTAGCTTCCTCAGTCTTCCAAATGGGATGAAGGTCAGCCACTCGCCAATTGTCCAGGTTTTCAGCACCAGAGTGGAACTTCAGAGGCGTACAGATACATGAATGGCTGCTGGGATCTCAGCCCTTCCCTCCAGCATTCGGACACCCATTGCTAGACTACCCAGACACTTCTGGTTGTAACCCATTCTAATAGATTCTTCTTTATAGCAAGTATAAATTCTATCTACCCTGCTCTTCTGGAGGATTATTCTAGGTTCTTTTTGCTGCTGTGATAGAACTCTTTGACAAAACGCAACTTAGAAGAGGGAAGGATTTACTTGGCGTACACTTCAGGTGCTACTCATCATCTGTGGAAGTCTGAGCAGGAGCGCAAGAAGGGACTTGAAGCAGAAACCATAGGAATGCTGCTTGGTGGCTTGCTTAGGCTCACAATTGGCTAGGTTTCTTATATAGTCAGGACCACCTGTCTGAGAAATGGAGCTTCCCACAGTGAACTGGGCCATCTTACTTCAAATAACAATCAACACAATACCCCAGAGACATGCCCACAGACCAAAAACAATCTAGGTCATTGCTTCATTGAGACTCCCTTCTCAGGTGCCTCTAGGTCGTGTAAAAGCTGACTAGGACAGGACCCTGCCTAATACCCTATCTACTGACTTCCAACTGTTGCCCCTGTTCCTCTCCCTCCATGAAGCCCTTCTGGATCACTTGCTTAGGAGACATCTCTTTGAGGTTAGTCTCAGTGCTGCTGCTGTTTACTGCCTTGTATTGTTGCTGTGCCCCTTAAGTGATGCTGTTGTTGCATTATGCGCCTTTTGGAAAAAGCCAAAGTCCTATATTAAAGAGAAATGTGCCAAAGAACCCCAATTAGACACAGGAGTGGGAAACCACAGTGGAGCTAATACCTTCTGCCCTGCTCCTGTTGGAGACTTAAGCCCATCTCAGTTGCTCAAATAGCCATCTTAGCCTGAAGGTCATGATTATGATTTCCTCTCAGTATTTCAAAGATGCTATGTGCTAGGTTACCAGCTTTTTTATAAGCCTTTAGTACTTGCTCCTCAAAGAACCTAGTCATAGCAGAGCCTTGCAAATGGGAGTATATAATAAAGGAGTGGGTGGTGTTTAATCCACTGAGTCTTGGGGCCTGCATTCTGAAAGGATAAACAGCAGGGCCCATCCCTTTCCAGGGTACACATGTGGTCCACAGCATCGCCCTTTAGAGTTGTGTGTGTGTGTGTGTGTGTGTGTGTGTGTGTGTGTGTGTGTGAGAGAGAGAGAGAGAGAGAGAGAATGAATGTGTGAGTGTGAGTATGTGGGTGAGA
>JADRCH010000032.1:20195-35904 GCA_019843965.1 Rhynchomys soricoides | reverse complement strand
GTGTGAGTATGTGGGTGAGATAGAGTGTGTGTGTGTGTGTGTGTGTGTGTGTGTGTGTGTGTGATAGGCAACACAGCAGGGAGGGTCAACAAGGAGTGGAGATTTTGGCACCTTCTGGGCATAGAAAGCTTTGAGGAGACAGGTGGATGCCTAAAGAGGATTTTTAAAAGGCTTTTCTGTGGATTGTTGAGATGTAATTCCCTCTTCTCTGGCAGTGTCCTTAAAAAAAAAAAAAAAAAAGCTGGCAGATTCGGAAACTGGCAATTACCAGCTGGGCCCAGAGTGCTTCACAGTGGGCAGGGGAGGTGATGCTGACCCAGGGTGGGCAGGCCCCCATGGAGCTGGCTCCTGGGTCTTGACCTGTATTTTTTGCATTAACTCTTGGTTAGAGAATTCCCTTTGCAAAGTTCATGCATCTTAAGTGGTTTTAGTCTGTTATTTAATCCTTTTACCATATCCCGTACCCATCACCTGCCTTAGTCTTCCAAGCTGTAGCTTTTATTGTGTTATCTGTGCTTTGTGTTGTGAGCTTACTGTCTGCTCCTCTCGGCAATCTTTTTGAGAGCTAACATTTTAAGTGCAGTGTCTACTCCTCATATTTATTTCCTAGTATTTTTCCATTTTTTACTGGTTTTTATTTTAGCATGTTTTCAGCTAATGTTTACTTATGGCTTTTTACTTCTTATTCTTTTTTTCTTTCAAAGCATTTTAGCCTGTATTACAAATATGGCTAGGTTCCTGGGCAGACCCTGTCACGTCTGTTTGCCTTCTCCTGGTGTCTGCTAATGTAGTAATTCTAAATATTTAGAGAGATTCATATTGGTCAAGTCAGTCACTGTGTTCTGGCCTTTTTGTTTCCAAAATGTTTTAAGTCCATCAGTTTATCCCACCATCTTGGTGGAGTTACCTTCCCTTCCTCACTGGGCCCTGCACTGGCTTGTTGGTGGCTTTGGTCCCCTTCCTTTCATGTCATGCACAAAAATGACACAAAAATGATGTGGTGTGGTGGGTGTACATGTGTGTGTGTGTGTGTGTGCGTGCGCGTGTGTGTGTCTAGGTGTGCACATGTATTTGAGGATGCGTGTGCATGTGTATGTGAATGCATGTGGAGGTCAGAACATGAACTCGTGTGCTGTTCCTCAGAGCCTTCTGGCTTTTGTTTGAGACAAGGCCTCTCGCTGGCCTTTAACTTCACCACAGAGTCCAGGCGAGGAGACCAGCAAGCTCCTCAGAGCTGCCTCTTTCTGCCTCTGGTCTTGATTTTACTGAGCTTCCAAGAGCCTGCTACCACACCCACCTTTTTATATGTGCTCTGTGGATCTAAATTCAGGGTCTTACACTTGGGCAGCAAGCACTTTATGACTGACACATTTCCCTAACTCCACAGTGTTTTCTTTTTTTAAGATTTCTTTTTATTTATTTACATATATGTCTCTCCCCTCCCATGTGTGCACATATGTATGCAGGTGCCAATGAAGGCCAGAAGAAGGCATTGGATCCCTTGAGTTGGAGTGATGGGTGTCTGTGAGTCATCCACTGTGGGAACTGGAAACTGAACTTGGGTCCCTTGTAAGAGCAAGCATGTCCTGTTAATTGTTGGTCAAACTCTTTAGTCCAAACATAGTAATAATTTTAAAACATAAAAAAACACACATTCCCAGTTATTTTTAGGTTCTAAATTAGAATATATGACATTTATAAAGAATTGCACAACTTCAATATAAACTCCCAAACCTGATTGTTTTGTACTTCATGTTATTTAAAAAGTGTTTACACTAGGAAGCTTTAAAGTTTACTTGAATGTCAGCAGTAAAATACTTTAATCAAGCCTGTGTATCCATCACCTGCTTTTTTACCACTACTAACAGCTCACTAAAAAGAGTTTTTGTTTTTTTAATTCAATTAATTAAATTATGTGTGTGTGTGTGTGTGTGAGTGTGTGTGTGTAGGATGCATGTGTGTGTCTGAATGTAGAAGTTTGTGCATGTATGGACTCTAGAGGTTGCTGTTAGGTATCTTCCACACAGTCACTTTCCACATTTTATTTTATTTTATTTTATTTTATTTTATTTTATTTGAGTCAGAGCCTCTCACTGAGCCAGGTTCTTACCGGTTTGATAGACAGGCTGACTACGAAGCTTCAGAATTTTAAGATTACAAGATATGTCACTAAATTAAACTTTTATGTGGAGATTAAACCTAGGTCTTCATGTCTGCCTGGCAAGCAGTTCACTGACGGATCCATCTTCCAGCCCCCACAGTGGTTTTCATCGGCCCTCCTTTGTTTTTATGGTGTGCTTAAGTGGTACTTTTCTCCTTTGCAATCCCCAGATGTCGGGTCATTTTTGTGGGATCTTCCTGAAACCCAGATCTGGGTTTGCCTGTGGGCTGCCTCAGACCTGTCCACATCCCTGCATGGCTGACAAATCAGGTGAGCACTACCCTGGGCATTTGTTGGCCTTGACTCTGCACCAGCCTCTTGGTGCTCACATCTCCCAGGGACCCCACAGCTTCCAGGCTTCTATAGCTGTCTGTAGCTTGTGCTGTTGAAGATGCTTTTCCTTGGCATTTCTCTCCTGTACTTTCAACCCCTGGACACCTCTGATTTCTTTCTGCGTGAGAGCTAAGCGAATGGCCAACGGAATGAAAAATAAAGTCCGTTTTTACAATCACTCAAAGGAGTGACACGTGTTGGATTCTTACAAGATGCAGAAGAAGTTGTTACTGCTTCAACATGCAGAGAGTTGAAGTTACATACCCAGCATGAAAATGAAAAGCTTTGATGGAGTTGGATAGACCAGAATTAGCTTTATATCGTCTTTATGACTCCTGTGTCCTTTCGCTTGGATTCTGTCCTTCATCTTTTAATAGCACCTGGTTGATAATGTCTACCCCTCCTACAAAGGTCCTAAAGACAAACCAAAAGTCTGACTCCGCCAGGGATCTCTCTGAGAAACCCATGAGTTTATTAAGCTTGCCTACAGAGCAATGTGGGTGACAGACAGGCGTATGGATAACCTTAACACAGACAATATTGATGATGGTTCCTCCATGGCCACACAGATGGGGCCCCTCTCTCTAACTTCTCAGTCTGTATACGAACAGCTCTTCCCGAGGTCTGATGCACTTAGGGCAGAAATGCATGCATCTAGTGGATGAGCAGATGGATACCTCAGTGATTGTCCCACCTTGCTTCCCATCTCTCCTTGTATGAGGCAAGGACAAGCGTCAACAAGCCCAGCTGAGGGGATCTTTTACAATGAGGCCCAGCCAAACTTAGGACAATGGTGATGGCAATGGTGGCAGTTGGGCTCAGAGGGTAGTCCCGTACAACAGCCTCCTTCCTAAATTGAATACTCCATCCACACTTATACCTCCTTACATTGATATATGTATACATTATAGGTGAGGATCAGAACATGTGCATGTACTTTATCTTTCTTTCTGAGTTTGTGTCATCCAAATCAATGTCCATAGTGGCTGTATTAATTCATACCCCCATCATCAATGAAGAAAGGATCTTCTTTCTTCACATATTCTCCAACATTCATTGTTAGATTTTTGGCTAGAACAAGGCTGGATTCTCCAAGCATTTTAACTTGCATTTTCCTGATGACTTGGTTTGCCACACGCTTATAAAAATAGCCATTTGCTATTCCTGATTCTTCTCTTGAAAACTGTTTATTTTTTCAGCCCATTTGTTCGTTGGCAGTTTGTTTACTTGGTGTCTTAGTCAGGGTTTCTATTCCTGCACAAACATCATGACCAAGAAGCAAGTTGGGGAGGAAAGGGTTTATTGAGCTTACACTTCCATGCTGCTGTTCATCACTAAAGGAAGTCAGGACTGGAACTCAAGCAGGTCAGGAAGCCGGAGCTGATGCAGAGGCCATGGAGGGATGTTACTTACTGGCTTGCTTCCCCTAGCTTGCTCAGTTTGCTTTCTTATAGAACCCAAGACTACCAGCCCAGGGATGGTACCACCCACAAAGGGCCCTCCCCCTTGATCACTAATTGAGAAAATGCCTTACACCTGGATCTCATGGAAGCATTTTCTCAACTGAAGCTCCTTTCTCTGTGCTAACTCCAGCTTGTATCAAGTTGACACACAAAACCAGTCAGTACACTTGGTGTTTAATTTTTTTTTTTTTTTTTTTTTAGTTTTTTTGTAAATTTTGGATGCTAGTCCCTGTCTGAAGTATAGCTGGGAAAAACTTTCTTCTAACCTTTGGGGAAGCCATTTGCTGATAGTTTATTTTGTTGAACAGAAACACACAGTCAGATCTATTGATCCTTAGGGTTGGTTTTTCTGAGACTGAAATTTTGTTCAGAAATTTCTTGCCTGACAATATTTTGAAGAATAGTTCCTAATGTTTTCCTTTAACAGTTTTATCATTTAAGTTTTAGATTTTGGTTTTTGATCCATGTTAAGTTGACTTTTATACAAGGTGAAAGATACAGATCTAATTTTATTTAGGGTAGATATACAGTTTTGTCAGAACCATTATGTTGAATAATCTTTTCCCGTACCGTGTGTTTTTATCACCTTTGTCAAAAAGCAGGTGTATATGGCTTTATAGTTTATTTCTTGGTCCCTATTCTGTTCCATTGCTCTGTTTGTTTGTATGCCAGTACCAGGTGCCTTTGTCGCTATAGCTCTGTAGTATAATTTGTAGTATGATTTGAGGTGAGGCATTGTGATACCTGCCACTGTGTGCTTAGACCTTAGGGTTGATTTAGCTATGTATGCTCTTTTGTGCTAACACAGAAATTTTAGGATCATCTTTTTCTAGATCTGCAGAGTATGACCTCAGAATATTGGTAGGTTTTACATTGGATATATAAACTAATTTTGATAGTATAACCATTTTCGTGATGTCAATTCTGCTATTCCCACAGCATTGGTGGTCTTTCTATCCTGTAATGTCTTATCTGATATACCTTTTCAGTATATAGAAGTTTTTATTGTAGATATATCTGTTTGGTTAGGTTTATTCCTAGCAACATTGTCCCTTTTTGTAGCTACTATGAATGAGATATTTTCCTTTTCAGAGAATTTGTTGTTGGTATATATGAAGGCTAGTGTTTTGTTTTGTTTGTTAATATTGATTTTTGTATCCTATAACTCTACTGTGTTTATTAGATCTAAGAATTTTCATATAGACTCTACAGGTTCTTTTAATTATAGAATCATGTCATCTGCAAATAAAAATAATTTAATTCCTTCCTTTCCTATTTTCATCCCATTTCTGTCTTTCTTTCATTTAATTGCTTTTAAACATCAAGAACTATTTTGAAAAAGCATTTCTTCTAAAATCAGGAACAAGATGGGAAATGCTATTAGTTGGTTTCTGTCTAGTATAATTTTGGCATAGCTTTGTTATATATCACCTTTATTATCTTGAGATATGCTCCATCTGTCACTAATGCCTCCAGGGTTTTATCATGAAAGCACTTTGAACTTTACTGAATGCTTTTCAGCACCAACCAAGATGATTATATGGTTTCTGCCTTTAAGTTTATTTATACAGTATATTGCACTTATTGATTTATATATGTAGAACCAAACTTGCATTTCTGGGATGAAGCTCACTTGTTCATGATGGATGATCATATTAATATGTTTCTGAATTTAGTATTTTGTTGATAATCTTTGCATTTATGTTCATCAGAGAAATTGATTTGTGGTTTTCTTTTTGATGGGTCTTTCCCTTATTTTGTTATCAAGATAATACTTACTACATGGATAGAATTTGGTAGTGTTTCATCTCTTTCTATTTCGTGGAACAAATTAAGAAGGATCAGCATTTGAGTTCCTTGAAAGTTTGACGGAGTTCATGAGTGAATCACCCTGGTCTCAGACTTTTCTTTTGAGTAGGTTTTATCTCATTGTTTGTAGTGATTTGTTTATTTATACCTTCTAGTATAGTTTAATTTTAAAAGATCATATGCATTGAGAAATGCATCCATTACTTCCCTACATTTTCAGTCTTTTAGAGAATGTTGAAAACATATTCTGAAAACTTTTAGTCTCTGTTTCTGGACTGTGGGGCCATGTGACCTCACCCTCCTGCAGTCACTCCTCCCCACCACAATGGACTGTGAACCCTCAAACTATGAGCCAGAATAAGTCTCCCCTTCTTTGAGTTGCTTTGTCAGGTGTTTTGTTATATCAATGAGAGAAGTAAGTAATGCAGTATGGTATACTTATGTCCTCCCCACTGTTAATTATGAGAAATAGTGAATGAAGAGAAAGCTGATAGCAGCCTGCAGGGTATTCTGTTGCTCTAGACTGGAGTGATACTGACTCCTTTGTCACTTATTTATGGTGTATCTTACCATTCGTCATCATCCATAAGTTGTTTACTGTGTGAAGCCTGGGACCACTTTGGTAAGAAATCTGGCAAACCAGAAGCATTTGTGAATGTATCTTTCTGATTTGTTGTTAGGCTGAGGATTTTGTGTGGCATTATAGACCTCTGTATTCTGGTTTCAAAAGTTCTGGAATTCTCTGGCCAGTGACCCATTCTTGTTCTGGCACTGAAGAATTTGGGGACTTATGTGAGGCCTGCATGTGAGGAGGTGCTATCCATATATAAAAACCAGTTCATACTCAGTCCCTGTATGAATTAATTTTCCTGATGCTATTACAAAAACAACTTGAGAAAGGAAGGTTTTTTTTTTTTTTTTTTTCTGGCCACTGTTTGAGGGTATAGTTCATCACAGCAGGGACATCATGATTGCAAGTTCAACTTGCTTTCTCTTTTTATTCAGTTCAGGTGTCCAGTCCAAAAAATGGTACTGCCTATATTTAGGAAGGGTCTTCTGAGCTCAATTAATACAACCTAGAAACTCCCTCATAAACATGCCCGGAGAATTGTCTTCTTGATGTTCTTGATCATGTTGGTGGTTAATATTAATCATCACAGATGCACAAGGCTGTCTGTCCTCTGGATATGGGCCAGCAGATCTGCCTAATGGCTCTTGCCATTGTTAGAGGCCTGAACATGGAGTTCTGAGCACTTGCCTCCCTGGTGGGGCTGTATTTTATCCCTTCTTCTGCTCTTGTTCATATCTGGTGGATTAGGGAGCTCAGCTCTGCTTCCCTAAGATAGGGCAGAGTTTTATGCTTGCACATAATCTCTTTTCTGAGAATATTGTTCAAAAAAAAATAGGCCATCTATTGTAAAGGAAATTAGCTAGTAATTAAATTTAACTGGAAGTTTCAGTATTGGTGCTTTCATTTGGAGACAGTCTGCTCCCCTAATTACTTTATTGTTACAGTTACCCTGACTGAGAATTATTATTATTTGTGTGTAGGGGAGGGCAATGAATAGTGGTGGGAAAGGTTATATTTAATAAGTTAGATAATGAATTCTGGACTTGGGTATTTTTTAATTGGCAGAAGGCCTTCTTCAAGGGGAATCTTTTCTTCGTGCCCTCTTCTAGATCTATCTGACAGAAGTCAACTTAGTTTCATTCCAAAGTCATTCTGCTCTGCCACCTCGTGGGACTCTTTTGGCAAAGAACAATGTCTCTGTACAGACAAGAACAGTGTAGAAGAAAAGAGCTGACTTTGCAGCTCTTCATTAGTGCAGCCATGGTCACTGCTGGGTGAGGCACAGTGGACTCCTGGATGTGCTCCTTCCTAAGTCTGCTCCTCCCCCAGGGTCTTGAGAGGGGAGCTGATAGAATACAGGCTAGACCACTCCCTGGTCCTGCAGCCTGTTCCCTATCAGCCTCGGATACAATGGCTGGGTGAGGGGAGAGCTGAGGTCAGGAAAGTTGGGAAAGGTGAAGCCCCAGCTGGGGTTTGGATTTATCTTGCCCACAGGAGATGCTAAGGGACAAGACATCCTTGGAGGCACAATCTGGACCCTCCATGTGTGAGTGCCTTGGCTGTCTCACATTTCTCTTAGCTTTGTGATCTGTTTGTGTAATCCTGAGGAACAAGAACACCGTGGGTTCTCTACTTTGATTCCCACTGTAAGTTTAAGTTTCTTTCCTTTAAGAATGGCATTTCTCTTGCTTCTTAGGGTCTCTGGACAAACCATCTGTATTAGCTAGTTTTCTCATCACTGTGGAGCATCCTAATGGAAAAGGAGTTCCTTCTGCAACATAGCTGAGGGGACACAGTCTATCATGGTGGGGAAGACAATGGCAGCAGGAGTGGGAGGCAGCTGCTCACCTGGCTCCACAGAATAGGAAATGGGGCCAGGGTATAAAGGTCTACCTTTAGTGACCCACTTCCTCCACTGAGGTTCCACCTTCTAAAGGTTCCATAACCTTCTCTAAACTGTGCTCCCAGCTGGGGATCAGATGTTCAAGCACATGAGGCTGGGGTGGGGTCATTTCATACCCAAACTATAACACCGACTGTGGTGGTTTGAATATGCTTGGCCCAAGGAGTGGCACTACTAGGAGATGTGGCTTTGTTGGAGGAAGTGTGTCACTGTGGGGATGGGCTTTGAGTCCCTCCTCCTAGCTGCCTGTGAGACAATCTTCTCTTGTTTGCCTTTGGAACAAGATCTAAACCTCTCAACTCCTCCAGCTCCATGCCTGCCTAGATACTGTCATGCTGCCTGCCATGATGATAATGGACTGCACCTCAAAATCTGTAAGCCAGCCCTAGTTAAATGCTCTTTATAAGAGTTGCCTTGGTCATGGTATCTCTTCACAGCAATGAAAATCCTAACTGAGATACTGACCAAGTAAAGACCAACAGTATTCCAGCTGTGCAGTGGTGGCACATGCCTTTAGTCCCAGCACTTGGAAGGCAGAGGCAGGTGGATTTCTGAGTTCGAGGCCAGCCTGGTCTACAGAGTGAGTTCCAGGGCAGCCAGGGCTACACAGAGAAACCCTGTCTCGAAAAACAAAAACAAAACAAAACAAAAACAACAACAACAAAAAGAGTATTCCAATGTCCTGGATCCCTGTGCCTTCTTCATGGGGTGTTTTTATCTTTATGGTTCTGTCTTTAAAGATTTCTGTGTTCCTTTACAATAAGGTAATTTATTTTGTCTGAAGGCCCACAGTGATGGTACAATGACCCTTTGCTAATAAGAACTTTTCATGCTGACTAACTTGTTCTTAATTAGGTAGTGCAGGGACCAGGCAGCCAGCCCAGGGGAGCTGTACTGTGTCTTTGTTCAGAAATTGCCCATTGACTGAAGCTAGCAACTGACTTCAGGTGGAACCCTTGCCGAATGATGATGACACCAAGGCCATGCCTCAAAACCCTGCTTTGGTACAGTACCTGTGAGGTCCCGGTAAAGGAGGACAATTTTACAAACAAGGGGAAAAAATCAGAAACAGCCAAATAACAGCTCAGCCTTAGAGATTTCTTAAGGAGTCAGAAAGGACTCTGCCGAGTACATTTTTAGCTGGTTAATAAGGAAGCCAAGTGCACTGGGCCCTGTATATAACCCGTGCCTACACTATATCAATATATAATTACCACATTTTTTCCCAATCTGCCCCTGGGAGAGGTGGCAGGTAAAATAGATTGAGAAGAAAATAATGGTACTCGCTGCACAATATATTAGATTGATATCTGTTAATACTTGAGCAGGCTGCTGGCAGGATAAATGGAGGGCTGGGAATGCCCTAGTGCATTGAGACAAAGTGGCTGGTTAAGCTTTGTTCTTCTAAGTACCTGGTGCCTGTGTAGAGACAACCAAGAGAGGGAAGTCAAGATTTCCCAGTCTTCTGGTTTGGAGGGCTTGCCAAGCTTGTCCAGTGAACAGGCTAGTTTTATGTTGACTGAACACCAGCTAGAGTCATCTGGGAAGAGGGAACCTCAAATTTTTTTTTTTAAAAGTCCTTGCCAGAATAGCTCATGGGCAAGCCTGTCGTGCATTTTCTTGATTGATGACTGAGGTGGAAGGGCCCCTCTTACTCTAGGTGATACTACCACTGGGGAGTTGGTACTGGGTACCATGAGGAACAAGCCAGTTAGCAGAACACCTCCGTGGGTGCTTCAATCAGGCTGCAGGTAGCCTGAGTGACTTGGATTTGAGCACCATGGGACAATGTCCACGGTCCCATTAGGATCCTAAAGGTGGCAAAGTCTTAGGTGCTGTCCCGGACACTGGTCAAACTGGAGGGAGGCAGAGATGGACACATGTCAGCTTTTCACATAGCTATGTGCGTTCTGCACTCAGGTTCTTGGCCTGCCTTTCCTAAATAACAGACTACAAGCGATAAGTGGAAATAAACCCCTTCCTACTCAAGTTGCTTTCAGACACTCTCATCATAGCAATGGAAACCCTGACTTAGAGCACTAGGTAGGAAGTGCTATGTCTCCTGGCAAAGCATTGGCAAAACTCTGGGTTTTGTTGTAATAGTTTGTGATGCCAGGGACTGAACCAAGCATAGGTTAGGCAGTATTTTACCACTGGGATATACTTCTGGCTCCAGAACAGTCAGAGGGTAAATGTCTGTCCCATGAATGATTAAACAAAAAAAATTAGTAAATAAAAGAGAGTCATCAGAGGGGATGCTTCACAGACTCATCTGCGCTTATCTAAAGTCTCATTTTTCATCGTGAGAAACCACGAGGCAGTCTTAATTTTAAAGTTTGAGTGTGAACTCTGGTCAAAACACTGAAGAAAGGTGACACATTATGCCATGAGGAAAAGATCAGAATTCCAAAAGTGTGTGTATGCTTTTGGTAGATATGAAATCATATATGTATATTTGTGTGTGTATGTGTGTGTGTGCACCTGTGCATATGTAAGTGGAGAGTATACAATCACCAGGAGTGTTAATCCCAGGAATGCCATTCACCTTAGTTTTGAGGGAGAGCCTCCAACCTGTTCCACTTTCTGAAAGTTGTACAGAGAGCTTTGAGGGGTGTAGATTTTGTGTGTCATCAGCCACAGTAGAGTGGACATTTTGGTGCTGTATGGCTGTACTGGCTGGTTTTGTGTGTCTACTTGACACAAGCTGGAGTTATCACAGAGAAAGGAGCTTCAGGTGAGGAAATGCCTCCATGAGATCCAGCTGTAAGGCATGTTCTCAATTAGTGATTAAGGGGGGGGAGGGCCCCTTGTAGGTGGTACCATCCCTGGGCTGGTAGTCTTGGGTTCTATAAGAGAGCAAGCTGAGCAATCTAGGAGAAGCAAGCTAGTAAATAACATCTCTCCATGACCTCTGCATCAGCTCCTGCTTCCTGACCTGCTTGAGTTCCAGTCCTGACTTCCTTTAGTGATGAACAGTAGTGTGGAAGTGTAAGCTGAATAAACCCTTTCCTCCCCAACTTGCTTCTTGGTCATGATGTTTGTGCAGGAATAGAAACCCTAAGACAATGGTCTTTGAGTCATCTATGTGCCTGTAAGTCACCCATACTCCTGTAAGCTATCCTGATAAACTCATGGGTTTGCCAGCTTGGACTTTGATAGAATTGCTGCTTGGTATCAGTTGATATCCTGTCTGGGGTGAACAGATAGTTTTTCACCTCTCCCCTGGAAATGAAACACCAAGGTCTGTTGAGATAGCTCAATTGGTAAAGTTCTTGCTACATAAACATGAAGAGTGGAGTTTGTTTCCTAGAGCCAATGTGGAAAAACCCAGGCATGATCCTTGGACACTTAGAGTCACATCACTGGGGAGATAGAGACAGGCAGATCTCTGGGGTTCACTAGTCAGCCAGCTTAACCTAACCAGTGAGTTCCTGACCAGTGAGAGATCCTGTCTCAAAAAACAAGGCAGATGTTGCCTGAGGAATAACACCCAGTGTTGTTTGTAGCTCCACATATAAATACATACATGTATGCCTGCCCACACATGGACACACACACATGAACACCCCCTAAAAGAAACTCCATTCTATTTTTTTATGCATTTAAAATTATTGTTAATATTATTGCTAGCATTTGCATGTGAGTACGTGTGTGTGTCTGTGTGTGTGTGTGATGTGTATATGTGAGTATGTGTTAACAGTAAGCATGTGGAGGTCAGAGGGCAAATTTCAGAAGTCAGTCCTCCTCTCCTAGCTTGTTTTGAGGTAGCATCTTTTTTGTTTCTGCTTCTCCCAGTGTTCCAGGCTTGCTGGCCTGTGAGCAACAGGGCAATTATATCTCCACTTACAGTCTATTTTATTTTATTTAAAGATTTATTTATTTATTTAATGTGAGTACATTGCTGTCTTTAGACACACCAGAAGAGGACATTAGCTCCTATTACAGATGGTTGTGAACCACCATGGTTGTGAGCCACCATGTGGTTGCTAGGAATTGAACTCAGGACCTCTGGAAGAACAGTCAGTGCTCTTAACCGCTGAGCCATGTCTCCAGCCCTCCCACTTATAGTCTTGCTTGAGGTTGTGGTTGCATGTCATTTGAGCACGGAACTCAGGTTTCCAGGTCTGCATAGTAAGTGCTTTTACTGGTCAAGTCATTTAGCTAGCCCTTCCCTTCTGCTCTTTGTTAGTGATTTAATCCCAAATGCTTTGTTTTAGCAGTAAAAAAATGACCAAGACACTTGCTTTTGATTCTGATCCAATTCCCAAATCTACGATAAATATTTATGCTGAGTCAGATAATCCAGAGCTGAATAGAGTTGACAGTGTCCTCCTTTTTAACCCTAACATTGGATTCCATCAGTGTTAAGAGTTGAATATGTGTGCATGTGCATGTGTGCTAGAATTGGTGTGCTGGAAGGGGATTTTTGTAGGTGACTTCATCCTGAGTCCCTAAGGAGCCAAACTAGAGATACATCCTCCGTTGTGTGTGGGTATGTGTGTGTTCACAGTGTGGCTGTAGGGAGAGCTCTTTCAGGTTGTCATGGGAATAAGAGAATGGGCACATATGGCAAAGGGGGGTAGTGGTGTTTGTTCTTGTCTTACTGAAAGACTTTTGTTCCCACTACTGGAAAAGTAGCATTTGATGGCTGCTTCCTCTTCTGCCACCACTAACCACAGGTGCCCACCGTGTCCATCTTTAAGATGTATTGGCACCACTGATTATAAGCACAGCTTCCCGGAGGAATGTGAGGAGGAGGTCAGGTTCAGAGGGACCCACAGCTGGGGATCTGTGACTAATGAGCAGGACCTGTGTGTGCTCTTCCTTCTCAGTTGTGAGGTGTAGGTCAGGAGGACCCAGGGCACCTGTGGTGTTGCCAGAGACAAGACAGCAATTTAAGAGTTTGAAATAATGAAATAATATAGGCTGGAACCCTTGTCATTCACTGTATGATATTTTTAATGCTATTTGTGTATGCTTGTGTAATGCGTAACGTGTAATGTGTAATGCTTGTATGTTCAAGTGCACATGGAAGCTAGAGCACTGGGTCTCACATGCTGTTGATTTTAGTTCTGGGGACAGGATCACTCACCTGGAACTAGGCTAGGTTAGCTGGCCAGTGGGCCCAGAGACTCTCCTGTTTTGTCTCCCCAGTGCTAGAATTATTCAGTGTGCATCACTACACCCAGCTTTTATTTATTCTTATTTACATTGTATACTTAAACAGGATGTCACCAGACCAACTTTCATTTTGGATGGACAACAAAACTCTTTCGACCTACATTTCTGCATTTACAAGGTGAACTTGATGGTGCCCATGCCATCCAATTTGAGAGAACAAAATGAAGAACTATGCACAAAGCCCTTAGTGAACACAGTACAGAACAAATGCGTGCTTCTTATGACAGTTGCCTCATGCACCCACACCAAGGCTGTGGACCAGGATGCCCTTGGGTCTCCATGACCCTTGGGGTGAAGGTTACAGAGCCAGCCACTGGTGGGAAGCTTGGAGCCATTAGTAGCATGTTAAAGTTCTCCTCTGCTTTCCCACGTCAGGCGGCAGCCATCCATTCTCAGCCCCGAGGCTGGCTGCTTCTCTGTGTTTAACTTTCTATTCCTTCCATATGAACTTTGATGTGTGTTTTAATGGGATTTCACCCAAGGCAGGGGCTGGCTGTGAGTCTTGCATTTCATATTTGTCTGCCTGTCAATCCATCAGCCCCTACAGTGATGGGTACCCACTGTGCATCTCACTTAGCCCCAGGCTTGACATAATCTATGCGTTGGTGCCCAAAGGGACTCCATCTTTATAGCACCCTATGTGTTTGTCTTCTGCCTTAACCTTGAAAGGGTGGATTTAACTGATGTTAACCTCGCCCAGGGGTCAGATGGCTGGTTCTTCCATCCTTTTCTCATCCTGCTTCATTTTTCTGCAAATCGAAGTTCTCTGTCTCCAGGGAAGAGCTTTATCACAGTGCGCTCACACCCCAGTTAGAGCCAGTGTGTGTGTGTGTGTGTGTGTGTGTGTGTGTGTGTGTATCTGGAAGTAGAATCTGCTTGGATTTAGGAAGGGAGAGAGAGGAGAGAGAGAGAGAGAAAGAGAGAGAGAGAGAGAGAGAGAGAGAGAGAGAGAGAGAGAGAGAGAGAATTAGCTATCTTCTTCATTGCAATGGAAGGTGTCAGCTTGTCTGATACTGAATCACTGTGGTGAAGTTCCTTGGGTGGCATTTCTTGGCTTCCCAAAACTATGATTTCAGTATTCTGGGATACTACTCCAGGGCCCCTGTTAGGTGTTGCGACTTGGATGCTAAGATTTGCAGGGATAATATTTGGAGGCCAGGACATACCTCAAAAAGGGAACATAACATTTCTCTACTAAGTCCTTTATAGTTGATTTTAAAATATAGCATGCTTATCAGATGGCCATTAAAATACGATGCAAATACATTTAGGAAAGAGTTGAAGGGGACTGAGGGGAGGCAGCTCATGGAAGATGTAATTCTCTCTCTTTCTCTCTCTCTCTCTCTCTCTCTCTCTCCTTTCTTCCCTATCTTCCTTTCACCCTCCCTCCTCCCCTCTTCCTTTCTGTGTGTAGTATGGAGGTATGCCTGTGGAGGTCAGAGGACAACCTTGAGAACTGGTCTTTGAAGCACGGTCTCTATCTGCCTACACCAGACCCATGAATTTCTGGGGTTTCTGTCTTTGCCTCCTACCTCCTCATAGGGTGACAGATACGTGTTCTACTGTGTCAGACTTCTATGTGGGCCTGGGGGATCTAAACTCAGGCTCTTGTGCTTGCGCAGCGAGCAGATTGCCACTGACCCACCTCCCTACCCTTTAGCTTTCAGAAGTGGAACGCTTTGCAAAGGACATTTGCTCTTCTTAAAGACAGGGTCTCACTATGCAGCCCTGTTTTATCTCAGACATTTGGTGATACTCCTGCCTTAATCTCTCAAATGCTGGATAACAGGTGTATGCAACAACTCCACCTGGTTAACCAAACAATGTGTTTAAGAACTTAAAAAATACTCAGTTCTTAAGCGTCTCTGTTAGCACTTTCCTTTCTGCTCCCTGTGAGATAGAGTCCGTGGGTACTGCTCATCTCTAGTTGCTTTCCTGAGCAGATGTCCTAAATCGTCATCTGGTGCATTTGGAATCAGGAGGTTGTTTGTGGAAATAGTGTTAAAATCAAATAAATCTTCTAAGTATGGTATAGGGAACTATCTGAGATAGAATTCTTTATATGATGTTTCATCATCCCTGAAAATTGTGTTTCTTTATTAAATAAGGATTTTCAGTTCTTTGTCTACCCACCATGAAACCACCCACCATTTATTTATCTATACATCCAACCATTCCCCATCCACTCATCACCCATCCACTCACTTATCTCTATATCTATCTATTCATTCATCTGTCCATCCATCCATCCACTTATCATCCATTCATCGATCTACCCATCCATCTAC
>JADRCH010000032.1:3615-20185 GCA_019843965.1 Rhynchomys soricoides | reverse complement strand
TCATCATCTAACTATCCATCCACTTGTCTATCCATTATCCATCTATCCACTCATTAATCCATCCATCCACCCATCCATAATCCATCATTTGTATTGGACTCATGGATTCCTGCTTGTTTTATTAAATACACCATAATTTGTTCCTATCAAGGTTATGACACTCAAATTATTTTAGTTTGGGCCAGCAGAACCTCCTTCAAACTTGTTTGTGTGTCCTCTAATATGTCTATACCATTTGATAAACATCTTCATGCTTTTAGTTTAATGTTCTGGACATGTTATATTTTCTCTCACCAAGCCCTAGAACCCATTATTACCAAGATGAGTCATCACTTTTTCTGTTCTTCCCTCTCCTTTCCCCCCTCACTCTTTCTTCCTTCCGCTCTCTCTTCTTTCCCTGCCCTCCTCTTTCTTTTCTCTTCTTTTCCCCTCCAATGCCTCTTAGTTCCCCATCCTCTGCAAATGTTATTTAGAAATCAAGATCTGGATCCAGGTGTTTTTAGTGCTACAGGGCTTCCATTATTCCAGGACCACCCAATGGATAGAATAATATATATATACACATGTTTATACCTGGTTGTATTGTTTCAGTATCCAGCTATGCACACTGAAAACCACAAGTTCATGCTAGAGTCACTGATTCCATCCACTACCACAGACCTTTCTGTTGATCTTGCTTCTGTACCTGTGGTTTCCAATGCTGATAGTAAGGAGTCTGATCTCCTCTGTCTCTGCCATGTTATATATTTTATTGGTTTCATGCAGATGGCCTTGCAAGTCTCCTATCATGACTACTACCCATTTCATGCCTAGACATCGTCTCACTCTGCTTGGGACCTGGGCTGACACCTGCTACTTCTTGAGCTACACAGGAGTAAGCAGTCCACATCCTTGATGACATCACTCATGCATCTTTTTGCTGGGTTGTTCCTTGCATGCACATGCAAGGTTCAAACCCTTCCAAATCCAGTCTCCCTTCCCTACCCACTCAACATATTGTATCCACCTTACCCAGCTAGTTCTTGCCTTTTCTGCACCAGCCCTTTTCTTGCAGCACCTCAGTTCTAGAAGCAGCCACTGACCCCTCCTTCTTTTGAGAATGCCTCTCTCTCTGCACCTAAATTTCAATACACTACTCAAAGGACTCTTTCCCTGTCTTCTCCCCTTTCCCTTATACATATTGGGGGTGTCCTTTTTTGCCTTGTAAATCTCCAATACCCACTTTGGGCTTTGAAAGTCTCTCTTTTACTTGTGGGTTGTAGATTGCATTGTTAAGGATAGAAAGAAAAGGACTAGATTACGGAAAATAATGAGGTTTTAATGTAATTTAAAAACTAGTATCTTAATGTACAGTGCTGGTATATTTTACTTTTAGCATTTGTTTAGTCAGGGTACAGGAACATTTCCAGTTTATGGCTTATGAGCCATATACTCTCCTAAAATAATATTATTTTTGATACTCTATAAACATCAAGTTCTTAGATACTTTTCCTAGTGTTTTCCTGCTCAGGAGAGATTAGATGAAGATGGTAGGGTAGAAATATTTTTTACTTGATCTGTCGGGATTCTTGACTTTTTCAAATTATCATAGTGCTATATAGATCCTTAAAAATTATAATAACATCTCCTTACTTGTGTGTATATGAATGTGTGGAGGTCAGAGGACAACTTGCAGGGGTTGATGGTCTGCAGGGGTTGATGGTCTGCAGGGGTTGATGGTCTCTTTCCACCTGTGTGTCCGGGAGACTGAACTCAGGTCATCAACCTTAGTGACCACTGTCTTTACCCACTAAGCCATCTTGCTGGCTATGTTTAGTTTTTAAATCTTTATTTTTCATCTTTAAAATTAGTGTCTGGAGGATTTCACGTAATGTGTTTTGAGCACATTCACTTCCTTTTTCGAACCTTCCCAAATCCAGTTTCCCTTACCCACTCAATATATTGCATCCTCTTATTTGTTAACCATTATGTCTGACTTGTGTTGCCATACACTCTTGGATGGGTGGTCTTCCAATGCAGTGTGATTCTTGCAGGAAACTGACTCTCCCACTCTCAGCAGCTATCAATTACCAATAGATTCACATCTAGGGGTGGGACTTTGTGTCCCTATCCCTTTTTCACACTGGAATTTTGTCTGGCTTGATATAATGTGCAGGTCTTGTGTATACTGTCACAACTGATATGCCTTTTTTTTTTCAAATGTATTACTACCCTGCTATGTAGATGTCCAATTAAGGACTAAATATTCCACAGTCTTTCATTCTAATTGCCTTATGCTGCAAGAAGAAGCTTCTTTGATGAAGGTTGACAGATACACTAATCTATGAATGTAGTAACAAATCATTCAGAATTGATTTAAAACTATGTCCATTTAGCAAAGTAATAGCCATAGGTTCTTTTCTAGGGCTTATGATTTGTCTGGGCAAATCTTGTTGGCTCTAGAATGGTACCAAATGAGGATTTCATTTTGTAACATGAGAATTAGATCCCACCAGAAAGTGGTTGTTTTCTTCTATGATGTTTGGGCTACTTCTAAAACATACTTCTGTAGAAAATTTCTATGATATATATATATATATACTATCATATAAAAAGAGTTAACACACTCATCCATTGTGGGTGGAAGTACAAATTTGGACAGATACTATGGAAATCAGTGTGGTGGTTTCTCAGGAAGCTAGGAATAGATCAAGGTCTATTTCTATACCTCAAGATCCAGCTATACTACTCTTGGGCATATATCCAATGAACTCTACCTCACACTACAGGGACACTTGCTCAACCAGGTTTAGTTTTACTCTATTCATAATAGTCAGAAATTGGAAACAGTCTAAATGTCTATCAATGGATAATGGATAAAAAATAATTGGTCTATTTATACAATGGACTACTACTCGGTTGTTAAATGGAAATCATGAAAATTTCAGGCAAATGGATGGAGCTACAAAAACATGATGTAGAGTGAGTAACTCAAATCCAAAATTACAAATATGGTATGTGGTAGGGTTGTGGGTCCCTAGTCTGCTCCGCCACAGGGCTGTGGTGCTTGGCAAGGTGGAACATGGGAGTTTGACTGTGCTTACCCCATGCTGGTGCCTGGCAGGTATTGGGCTGCAAGGAAGCCCCAGGACACCGCTCCAGGGGTGGGAAAGCACAGTCCGAAGCTCGGGACAGCCAGAGCTGACTTCAGGTCCCCAGGCCTGTGAAGAGGCTGGGAACATGGAGTTCCCAGGATCTTGGACACCCAGGCACTGCTGGAAGTTGTGGAAGAGCTGAGAATGGAATCTGGGCCTGCAGGTCTAGCCCAGGACTGGAGGGGAAAAGGGGAACACCAGCTGGTCCTTCGGGAGAGACCTTGGCTTGACTGCAGGCTTGGGCTTGGTGGCGGTTATGGCTGGGAGTGCAGAGATGCCTTCTACAGGAGACTAGACAGTGGATCTGTAGGCAAAAGCCATCTCTGTGGCTCCCCACAGCGGATCCTGTTTAAAAGAAGCAGCCCATGATTTTAAGGCATTTATTGTCATGGTGGAAAGTGGATGTGTAAAACCATGCCCCACTTCTCAGGGTGGGCCTGAGATTAAATACCTTTTGCAGGGAGGAATGTTTGGGAAGGAAAGCTTATTGGATAAGCTCTCCAGGCTTCTATGTATCTCATTAGAATGGAGATCTCTGTCTCGAGCCTACATGAGCACAGGTCATGTCTCTTTTCCTATTGTCTTGGTCTGAGATGTTAGGGATGCCTCATAAACATGCTGTGGCTAGTGACAGGGGTCTAGTGCCCATGAGCAGGCAAAGTTCCTACCATCCCTTCAGGGTTTCTGGGGCTTCTAGCCTTAGGTCAACTGGGGACTACGCTTTCACCATCCCACAGTATGTGTTTGCTTAAATGTGGATGTTAGCTGTTAAGTCTTTGAAAAACAGGCTACAATCTGTAGAACTACACAGGTTAGTTATAGAGTAAGGGACTAGTGGGAGAGGGAAGGATCTCCCTAGGGAGGGGAAATAGAATAGTTATGAATAGATGGGGTCATTCAACAGGAGCATCAAACGAGAAAGGAAGAGGTAGATCAGGAAGGGGATATGGGGGAGGGACAGTTACAGCTATAGATCATTTGAGGAGTTGTATAGAAACCTAATACAGTTATATATATATATATATATAAAATAAAGAAAGCTAAATTATAATAACCAAATATCAGGGGAGACAAAACTCCAAGTAGACATCTCTTGCCACCAAATGAAACCTCCACTGCTGAGAATGGGTTACATCTAATCAAGTTGTAGGCCAAAGGGGCCCATAGAAACACCCCCAAGAACCCAGACTATTGCCAAAACTATTGGTTGTCCTCTCCAACTAATGTTAAGGTCTGGTCACTGAAGACACCCATATAACTAATTAAACACAGAGCAGTTGAGCTGGTATCTACCTGGAGCCTTCACCCCTATTGACTAGTGTGCATGGTACTGGAAGGTACTTTGCACTCTACCAGAGGCTCTCTACAGACCCTCTGATTTACAGTAGTGATCTGCATTCAAGGTACACTGCTGTGATAGTGGCACAAAAGTTTTGAGAGTAATCAATCACTGTCTGATTGGATTAAGTTTCACTCCGTGAGATAGAGCTTATATCTGACGCTGCATGAGTGGCTAAGAACCTGAAACTAAATAGGCCACCGACCTAGGGAAAAACCAAATATGACTGTTCTGATAAAGGGATCTATCAATAAAATGGCTCCCAATGACATTCTGCTACATTCATAGATCAGTGCCTTGCTCAGCCATCATCAGAGAAGCCTTTTCTTACAGTAGATGAAAACAACATGGAGATCCACAACTAGACAGAGAATAAGAGACCTTGGAACACTCAGCCCTATAAGGGATGTCTCCATCAAATCCTCAAGACTCAGGGAACTGTGTGGGAGAGGTGTAAAGGTTGCAGGAGCCATTGGGGATGGAAGACACCAAGGAAACAAGGCCATCTAGACACAGTGGGGCTGATGCACAAATAAACTCACAGAGACTGTGGCAGCATGCACAGGGACTACACAGGTTTAAAGAAGATGGGGTCTAAGTGCTGAAAGAAGAAGTAGACAAATGCTCCCATCCCTAACTCAGAACCTACCTCCAATTGATAACTGCTTACAGAGGCAATTTTTTCTCTAATGGAGTCTCACTGGGTATACAAACCACATTCAAGGACAGGCTCCATGCCCATATAAAACAAACAGTGGCATTTTTGGAGTTCATCTCTGGGATATATATTTTAAACATTACAGGTATTTTGCATATATATTATGGATTCTGGTTTTGTGTGTTTATGGAATTTATATGTGTGAAAATCTGTGTGTCTCTGTGTCCATATGTATTTTTATGCTTTTCCTTTGGCTCCTTTGATTGTTTGTTTTTATTTTATCATATTTTATTATTATTAAGATGCCTGTTTTTAATGAGATAGAGATAGAGATAGATAGGTAGATAGATAGATAGATATATCATAGATATATGAAGAGGGTATGGACTTGGGTGGATGAGGAGGAGAAGAAGATATGGGAGGAGTTGAGGGAGGGGAAATAATAATCAGAATGTAGTGTATGCAAAAATCTATTAAAAATGTAAGCTCCTGCAGGGCAGTGGTGGTGAATGCCTTTAGTCCCAGCACTTGGGAGGCAGAGGCAGGTGGATTTCCGAGTTTGAGGCCAGCCTGGTCTACAGAGTGAGTTCCAGGACAGCCAGGGCTACACAGAGAAACCCTGTCTTGAAAAACCGAAAAACAAAAAATAAAACAAAACAAAGATAAAATGCAAAAATGTAAGCTCCTAGCTACCATTCCAGCTCCATACCTGCCTGCCTGATGCCATGCTCCCCATCATGATTATCTTAGACTGTAGCCCTCTGAAACTGTAACCTTCCCAATAAACTGTTTCCTTTATATAAAATAAAGAGTTAACATAGTTACCCTATAATGAGTCTACAGTTCCCTTTCTAGACAGGCTAACAAAATGTCCAGTGCCTGCAAAAACCGTCTTTTGAAATTGTTGGCTTTTGAGGACTCATCGACTCCCAAACATTACAAGCTATTGCCAGAGCTCTTGATTACTCTCACTCTCAAGAGTCTGATGGTAAGACCTTATTGCTGAAGACAGCACAGATTTGAATAATAGAATATGGATAAATCAGGAATATTCTGCTTTTCAAAGTAACTACTTTTAAATTTCTGTAGAGTCTTTTAGGTCTACTCTTAGCCTTGTATTTTATTTCATTATTTTAAGTTGGTTATATTGTTTCTGGAATCCCCCCCCCCCCAGTGTGTGTATACACTCATATGTTTATATGTTAAAGACTTTAATTTTACTTTATGTATATGAGTGTTTACCTTCATGTATGTGTGTGTATCATGTGTGTACCCGCAGGAGTTAGAAGAGAACATTGTGTCCCCTAGAGCTGGAGTTACAGAAGTTTGCAAGCCCACAAGTAGGAGCTGGGAATCAAGTCTGGATCTTCCATAGAAGCAGCAAATACTCCTAATCTGGAGAGATTTGAGCCATCTCTCCATCTCTCTCTCTCTCTCTCTCTCTTTTTTTTTTTTTCAAGACAGCTCAAATCTTATATCTTACCTTTAATTTAATTATTTTTCTCAACTTTGTTCTAGTGTAGTTTTCTCAGCAGCTATTGTCAAAAGTGTTTGTGGAAGCAAACTTCATGAGTTAATGCATGTCTGTAAATGTCTTTTATTTTGTCCTTGAACTTAGCTTGGTATAGACTTTTGTGTTCAAAGTAATTTTTCCTTCTGAGCTATGAAAGCATTGATTCATTGCACTCTCTTTACTAAAATAGCCATAAGAGGTTGTCAATTTTTAATATTAATCTATCCATTGGAGGTAATCCATTTTCTCCTCATTCCCAGTCTTATTTTAATTTTACTATTAAATCTATCTATCTATCTATCTATCTATCTATCTATCTAATTTGTGTGTGTGTGTGCAAGCTAGTGTGTGTGTGTGTGTGTGTGTGTGTGTGTGTGTGTGTGTAGGTCAGAGGACAATGCAGAAAGAAGTAGTTCCCATCCTATGTGAGTTCTGGGTATTTCTATCAAGTATGTACATGCACACACATGCACTCACACACAAGAGCACACACACAGGCACACATCAAATTTTTGTGCTTTGATGATTCAAAGACTCATTTTCATTTTTGCTATAATCATTATCCTCTTGACTTCTGGGGACAATTCTTAAAATGTTTGACTGGGCATGCTCCACTGTGCTCATTTTGGGTAAGGACTATATAGACCTAGACTGGCAGCTGAATGCTGCTTCTTACTGCTGTTGCATCTTCAGAATTCTTCCATGGGTGAAAAGCCTTGCTGTATGCTCTTCACTTTCCTACCTGCTGACACCTACTACCTCACAATCAAATAGTATTTAGTTATTTGTTGTTGTTTCTCCATATAGATCAGGGACTCCTTGAAATTGCATACTGTCATATGCATTTTTGTGTCTATACCATCCTGTATATACTGATCAGGATAAGTGCTTAGGAAATGCATATTAGGCTGAGTTGAGCCTTGACCATTTCAAAAGATGACTATATTCTTCCCTTTCTCTCAATGCTCAGAGATCAGATCTCTATTCAAAGCTTGATTTACAGACTAAATCCTCAACTAAACTTAGGAGTTTGTTGATGTTTATTTTACATTTATTGGCAATGGTATTTAGATGATTTTGAGTTATTGGTTAGCTTGATAATATTTTGAAGAGTTGTTGAGTACATTTATTTACCATGTTTCCAGAAGTTTCTGGATTATGATGTCATCACAGACTACCTTATGGCAGGATCTCAGGATAATGTCCTTTAGGAAGTTATATAATGAGGTACTGCAGGGTAAAGTGTGCACAGAAGCACCCCATCTTTAATTCTGCTCCCTTGTTTCCCATCTTATGGAAGATTGTAGAATTCTGCCCATAAAGTAGACTGTTTGGGACATGCTACTCCTTTCTTACTCCCCTAGCTGAGCAGAAAGGATATTGATGAGGATGACTGTGAGATAAAGTTTGGTGACAGAACCATGAGGTGTGGTCTCTTAGAGTTATAAGGGCTGAGATTTGGATCTATTAGTTTTGGTAAGACACTAAGACTGCAAGGAGCCACCCATAAAAAGGCTATTTTCCATTGCTTTCCTTCAAAAGGAAGCAAATACTGAACTCCTAGAGTTGAGCAGGAACAGCCAAGCAAAAACTCAAAAACAAATCTCCTAGAAATCCGTGTTCTGAATTCACAGAAGCTTAGCAGGGTGTGGTGCTGACAGAGGAATGGCTCTTTTTGTCAACATCTGCTGTTAGAAGGTCCAGAAAAGCAGAATCCAGCTCCGTAGTGTGTGTAGATATATTAGAGGAATTTACTGCAGAACTGTATGCAGGAGCTCCCATAAATCTCAATATCCCAGGCTTTTTGACCCTGTATCGACTAAATAGACTCAACTGGGAGAAATGAGTCTGTTCCTCCTGAGAATGCAATTTAGGGAGAGTCAGTAAAAACTTGGAGACAAGAATTATGTACTGCATGCTGTTGTTCAAAAAAAAAAATGAGATAAAAATTCATCAAGGAGAGAAATTTCTATCAACAGTTTAAATAAAGATCCAGGAAATGGGAGAGGTGACACATGAGAAGGAGGGAGACACAAAGAAGTTTCTTTGCTGGAGAAACTTGAATTTAATAAATGACAAATGAAAATTGAAGATTGTTACAATGTAGGCAGAGTATAGTCAATAGTTAGATACCTCCAGTATTCTCTAAGACAGTCTGGAAGCACAGCCTTGCTATGATGAGATAGGGCACCTTCAGAGACAATCTACAAGACAAAAAGGCCCTCAAAATGAATGGACAGAGCCAAAGAAAGAATTGTTGTTAAGGCTAAGCAAACCAAAGCATTTGGAATTTGTTGGTTTACGTATGCTGTACTGGAGGCTGGGGGGATATAACCACCTTAGAAGAGTGTCAGTCTTTTGGCTAAGGCTTTATTGACTTGCTGGTGTCTCACAGAGATAGTTATTCCTGCAGTAGATAGCTCCCTGAGATGTTCATGTCTTCTAAGTTTCCCTGTCTGTCATCTAAACAAGGAATTGATCATTTCCAAGCTCTCATTGCCCATTATTAAATATGCCTTTCTTCCCACTATGGATCTTTACCCAGCCTGCCCTCAATAAGCTTCAAGATTGGCTCTGTGAACAAATTCAAAGATCTTTCCATCCATTCAGTTTCTTCGAAATGTATTCAAAGACACTCCTTCCAGTGAACATGAGTTATTTCTATAAACACAATAAAAACAGAACTTTGGGTTTGGCTTAGTTGGCAAATAAAGTGCTTGTTGCACAAGTGAATACAAGGTTTCAAGTTTGATCCCCATGATAAAAAATAGTTGGGTACACTCATTATCTTGGGCACAGGGGAAGTAGGGAGAGATTGTTTTCTGGGACTTGGGACCACTCAGTCCTGTAAAACTGGTGAGCTCCAGTCTTAGTGAGACTGTGTCAAAATCTAAGGTGGAGAGTGATTAAAGAAGACACCTGATGCTGACTGCTGGCCTGTACAAACATCCACACCTACTCTCATACACAGGATGTGTCCTGTCCCCTACTCCCTCAGCAGCTCCAAGTCTCCTCATGCCAGATAAACAGATCATTTGTTCATTGCTTTAACAAACATGTAGAGCAACTTGTTTATTATTATTATTGTTTATTGTTTCAGAGAAAAAGGATACAGCACTGAAAAGCAGAGAGTGTCTTGACCCGATGTGCGGGATGGACACTTGCAAAAGGTATTGGTAAATATTCTTTTTTAAAAATTAATTAATTAACTATTTTTTAACGTATTCACTTTACATCCCACTCACTGCCTCCTCCCTGTCATCCCTCCCACAATCCTTTCCCCGACACCTCTCTCCACTTTTGTTGAGTGGGTATCCCCTCATCCTGGCACACCAAGTCTCTGTGAGGTTAGACAAATCCTCTCCCACTGAGGCCAGACAAGGCAGTCCAGCTAGAAGAACATATCTGTGAACATGCCTGTTCACAGGCATATCACAGCTTTTGGGATAGCCACTCTTCCCTGTCCCCCACCCCACGCTCAAGTTGTTCAGGACCCACATGAAGACCAAGCTGCACATCTGCTACATATTGGCCTAGGTCTACCCCATGGATGTTCTTTGGTTGGTGGTTCAGTCTCTGGGAGCCCCAAGGGTCCAGGTTAGTTGACTCTATTGGTCTTCTTGTGGAGTTCCCACCCCCTTCAGGGCCTGCAATCCTTCCTCCAATTCTTGCACAAGAGTCCTTACACTCCATGTACTGTTTGTTAGGAGTATCTGTATCTGTCTGAGTGAGCTGCTGGGTGGAGCCTCTCAGAGGAAGCCATGCTATATTATTGTCTGCAAGCATAACAGAGTATCATTAATCATGTCAGGAATTGGTGCTTGCCTATGGAATGGAAGTTGGGCTGGTTATTGGTTGGCTATTCCCTCAGTCTCTGCTCAATTCCCCATTCCTGGAATTCTTGTATACAGATAAATTTTGGGTCAAAAGTTCAGTGGGTGGATTGGTGTTCTTATTGCTCCATTGGGGTTCCTGCCTGGCTACAGAAGGTGGCCTCTTCAGGTTCCATATACCCAAATGCTATGAGTCACAGCTAAGGACAACCCCATTGACTCTTGGGCACCTCCTTTATCCCAGGTCTCTGTCTCATCCTGGAGATGCCCACCACCTTCTCACTCCTGTCCTTTTCCATTCATTCTCATGGCCATCCCTCCAGTCCATCTTCACACCTGATCCCGAACCCCCCATTCCCTTCCCCATCTCCTCTTCCACCCAGTTCCCTCCTCCTATCTGTCTCTTATTGCTATTTTATTCCCTCTTCTAAGTGAGACTCAAGCATCCTCACTTGTGTCTTCCTTCTTGTTTAGCTTCTTTGGGTCTGTGGAGTATAGCATGGGTATCCTGTATTTTATGACTAATATCCACTTATAAGTGAGTACATACCATGCATGTCCTTTTGGATCTGGGTTCCTTTACTCAGGATGATATTCTCAAGATCCATCCATTTGCTGAAAAATTCATGATGTCTTTGTTCTTAATAGCTGAATAGTATTCCATTGTGTGGATGTACCACATTTTCTTTATCCATTCTTCAGTTGAGGGACATCTAGGTTGTTTCCAGTTTCTGGCTATTACAAATAAAGCTGCTATGAACATAGTTGAGAAAGTATCTTTGTGGGATGGTAAAGCATCTTTTGGGTATATTCCCAGGAGTGATATAGCTGGGTCTTAATATAGAACTATTTCCAGTTTTCTGAGAAACTACCAGCTTCATTTCCAAAGTGGTTGTACAAGTTTGGACTCCTAACAGCAATGAAGGAGAGTATTCTTCTTGCTCCATATCCTCACCAGCATGTGCTATCACTTGAAATTTTGATCTTAGCCATTCTGACCAGTGTAAGATGGAACCTCATAGTTTTGATTTGCATTTTCCTGATGACTAAGGACTTTGAACAGTTCTTTATGTGCTTCTTGGCTATTCAAGATCCCCCTATTGATAATTTTCTCTTTAGCTCTGTACCCTATTTTTAAACTGGGTTATTTGGGTTGTTGGTATCTAACTTCTTAAATTCTTTATAAACTCATCTGTCAGATGTAGGGCTGGTGAAGCTCCTTTTCCAATCTTTAGGCTGCTGTTTTGTCTTATTGACAGTGTCCTTTTCCTTACAGAAACTTTTCAGTTTCATGGGGTCCCATTTATAAATTGCTGATCTTAGGGCCTGAGCCATTGATGTTCTGTTCAGGAAATTGTCTCTAGTATCAGTGTGTTCAAGGGTATTTCCTAATTTTTCTTCTATGAGATTTAGTGTATCTGGTTTTATGTTGAAGTCCTTGATCCACTTGAACTTGAGTTTTGTGCAGGGTGATAAATATGAATCTATTTTCGTTTTCTACATGCAGACATCCAGTCAGCCCAGTTAGACCAGCACTATTTGAAATGATCTAAGGTGCAGAAAGTAGTGAAAAGTTTAGGGCCTGGGTAGATTTTTCAGAAGGGATGTTCTTTAGCTTGGTTTCTGAAGGATACCTGATATCAGATGTTAGATATTAGATGTTAGTTGTTAGATGGAGATTAATTGATTCTGTAATGAGCTAGTCTATACCATCTACTCTTCCAAATGCTAGAGACATTCATCAATTTGATGATCTGTTTGGAGGGAGAAAATTAGGAGAGAATAGCAATTCTTTGAAGTACAAATTGATAGTTTTAGGTAAAGATGAATTGTTTAATCTTAGGACATCTTGACTAGGTACAAAGAGGCACAGATATCTAGAAACATGTCATTTTAAATGTTTCTCAGTGAGGCAGCTGTCCTAGAGTTTAAGTTTGAGTCAGTTGATGGGTAAAAAAAGATATGCTCTTACTGGTGTGAATGAGAATCATTCTGTCCATTGGGATCTACTATGGGTCTGCTGGAATCTACTAAGGGCCCAGGTATTCTCTCTCTTTTTCCTTGAGGTAGCCACCCAAACTTCTTTACAAAGGCACTAGAATTCTTTTCTCTTGGTCTTTTGGATGTAGAAGTTATTCTAAAGGAGTGGTTCTTGCTTCTTGTTTTTTTTTTGTTGTTGTTGTTTTGTTTTTGTTTGTTCGTTTTTTGAGACAGGGTTTCTCTGTGTAGCCCTGGCTGTCCTGGAACTCACTCCGTAGACCAGGCTGGCCTTGAACTCAGAAATCCACCTGTCTCTGCCTCCCAAGTGCTGGGATTAAAGGCGTGCGCCACTACTGCCCTGTTGGTTCTTGCTTCTTAAGCCAGTGGCTTTGACTGAATTATATCATCATTTCTCCTGGTCCTCCTGCCTGTAGATGGCACTTTCTCAGCTTCTATAATTATGTGAGCCAATTAACACAAGGAGTTTCTGCACTCTATGTCTATCTCTGTCTCTCTGTCTCTGTCTGTCTCTCTATCTGTCTGTCTCTGTTCTCTCTCTCTCTCTCTCTCTCTCTCTCTCTCAATTTTGTTTATCTCAAGTGTCTCAGCTAATCCAGAAAATAAAATATAGCACAGATTTGAGAATGTCCAAGAGAGATGTTATATGTGTTGTGGAGTGATTGCTTCTGTGCTGAAGAGATTTATTCTGAATTGAAACATTCCAACCTGGAGGGAAGTGGAAGGTTCATAAGACGCAGGAGATAAACACAACTTGTAGATCTCAGAAAGCTGAAAGATACAAGATTCATAAAGTCCTTTCCCAAATCTATACAAAGAGTAAACAATTTCTGGGTAGGGTACTGAGACTAGCCAAGCTGCCTACTAGTTGTGTGTGGACCACACATACCCACAACTCTCTAGCGATTCATATTGTGTGAGTTTGCATCCAGGCTGGAGAGGGACTTTTGGTGGATACTGTTATCTTTGAGTCAACCATGTCCTATAAGTAAACTCAGTAAATTTACTTGCTCACTAAGATAGACTGGTGGAGCTGTTTCTTTGATCTGTAGTTGATGCCTGCAGTGACTCCATAGGCTTGGGTATTTGAATGCTTGATTGGGCTTTTGGGAAGGTTATGGAAATCTTAGGAGGTATGGTCTTAATCACTAGGGGCAGGCTTTGAGAATTCAAGGTCTTAAATGACTTCCAGATCACTTTCTCTGCTTTCTATGTGTGGCTGAAGATGTGTTCTCTCAGCTTCCTGCTCTGACAGCCTGTTTCCATACCTTCCCCATCATCACAGACTTACTCTTTGGAACCATAAGCTATGATGAACTTCTTCTCTCACAAGTTACTGTTGTTTATGGTGTTTGCAAAAAGAAACTACTTTAGTGCCTTGCTGAGATGAATAGACATTCATTCACATTCATCCAGGAACAATCACATACATGTGGTAGGGAGGTCCACTGGCTAGAAGATGGAAAAGCTTCTCAGGGATGTTGTAGAAGGTGAAAAGAGGCCTGTGAGAAGAATTTTCTAGGAAAGTGAGCAGAAATTGCTTGTGTCTTAGTTAGGGTTTCTATTGCTATGAAGAGACACCATGACTATGCCTCAAAATCAGGATCTAAAGCCTGTTTCTTCCAGCTTTGCAATTTGGTCACAAGTGTGTCCTCCATTTCTAGATTGTAGTTTATTCCAGATTAAATGTCCAAATGAAGACAATAACCAGGTAATAATAATGCCTAAATAGAACATCCCTTGTTCAACTGCAAAAGCATAAACAATAAGTTTGGCTGGGTGGGATCTTGGCCTGAAGTCACCACTCCTTAATTCGATTTAATATTCTCAAAGATAGGCTTTAGCTCTATTCTACTTCATGGTGCCCCTTTATTACTTGAACCATATGTTTTATATTTTTTCCTTCTAAGTTGCTCAATTTGATCAGAATGCTCTTCATAAGAGTAAACCAGAGGACCAACTTTATACTGGGCTTTTCTGAGTCTTCTTTTGTCAATGCAATTAACTGAACTCTCTTTATCTTAGCCTTAGGTAGATTCTCCAGATAAGGGCAAAAAGCAGCAACAATCTTCACCAAAACATCATAAAAATGGTATGTAGAGTTCGAATCACCCTCAGCACCAGTGTATTCCATACTCCTACTAAGAGAGTCTATTAAGCCCCACTTAATGCATTCCATGGCTTTCCAAGTCCAAAGACCCCAAATCTATATTCTTCCAAACAAAAGCATAGTCAGGCCTATTACAGAAATACCCCAGTCTCTGGTACCAACTTCTGTCTTGGGGGTTACATTGCTATGAAGGGACACCATGATCATGGCACCTCTTATAAAGAACTAATTGGAGCTAGCTTAATTTAATGGATGTTCAGTCTCTTATCATCAAGGCAGGAGAATGGCAGCATCCAGGCAGGCATGGCATGGGAGGAGCTGAGAGTTCTACAAGTTGATCTGAAGGCAGTTAGGAGAAAGGTTTCAAAGTGACACACTTCCTCCAACAAGGCCACGCCTCCTAATAGTGCCACTTCCTGGGACAAGGACCACTACAGCATGTGTAGAGGTCATGGGAAGAAACTAAAGGAAGCTATAGAATGTTGTATTGGGGAAGAATGAAAGATCAAAGGATCTGAGGCTCAAAAGAGGTCTGATTGTGATTGGTTTCGTGGGCTATGCTATGGGTTGACTCGGGATTATATTCTAAAGTCAATGAGAAGCTTTGGAAAGTTTGATCAGAGGAGTGGTGAGACCTGATTCTTGCTTGAAGAAGGCAAGATGTAGAAATGGGATGTGGTGGGAAAGAATGGAGACAGAGTAGTCTATGGGATGGTTATACGTTGGTCCAAGCTAGCTGGCTTGGATCAGAATTAGGGCAGTCCATAGAGAGACATTGACCAGGTTCAGTTGACATTTTTGAGGCAGGGCAAAAATATAAAGATAGACAAAATCTGGGAACATTAGGAACATGGAAATAGTTGGCTTAGGGGGTTGAATAAGATGTGAACTTGTAGGGTATGCATGTTGAAGAAACCCAGAGACTTGCCAGTCGCCATGTGGCAGAAGATACCCAGAGGCATACCTGGGCACACCTGCCATTAGGAAGAGCAAGAATATGATGGAGAGGTGGGAAAGGGAAATGGAGTGGTTTGTACACTATGAAGAGAAGGGGAGCTGGAAAACAGAGGGTAGGTGTGCAACAGCCTGATGTGAGTAGTCTGTGCTGCGACCTGAGGCTATGGTGAAGTCCCAGCCCATGGTGCTGCTGAGGGCCATGTCTAGGTTCATGGCCCTGAACAACAGAGGTCTGTGTCCATGTCTGTGCCCCATGTTACCACCAAAGGCCATGGGGACAACTCTGGTCTGGCCTGCCTCCTGTGGCCATCTTAATGTCTCAGGGCTGCACAGAGTAGGCTCCACCTTTTGCTGGCCTAGGGTAGCACTGGATTGTGAAAGATGGCTATGTTACTTGCCACCTATGATGGGTAGGAGAGATAGCCCTTCCTTTTACCTGGGCAGTGTTTGAGAACTGGCCTGAGGGCTGCAGAATGGGTGAGCTGCACCTCACTGGTTGCAGCACTTGCTAGAGCAGGCCCTACATTTTGCCTAGGTAGTACAGCAGAGCTGGTCTGTTGTCATGAGCTCCAATCTTCCCTCTTCCTGGCTGCAGCAAACAGTAATACTGGTGGCTGAACAACATAGCCACCATCCAGATGAGATCCAGGGCTTTGAGCTGGCCCACACCAACATCTATACTATCTATGAACTGCTAGAGCATGTGAAGGGTCAGTTCTCCAGAATCAAAGCTGTGGAAACTCCATGATACAGGGCAACAACAAGATATCTGAGAGGAGCCCCCGCGAAGATCCAGTATTGATAGTGTAGCAGAATCCAGAGGGCTCAAACCAGACCAGTGACTCATTGTGATGAACGTTTGCAAGTAAAGCTGTTGAGGAAAGGGATACATACTGTGTGACACATCATGATACACCACAGCTTCCACAGCAAGATTTTCTTTTTTCTTTTTTATGGTTTCTTTCTTTCTTCTTCTTCTTCTTCTTCTTCTTCTTCTTCTTCTTCTTCTTCTTCTTCTTCTTCTTCTT
>JADRCH010000031.1:20492685-20505972 GCA_019843965.1 Rhynchomys soricoides | reverse complement strand
TCAGGCCCTTCAATCCATCCCCAAACTCTTCCATAAGAGTGCCTGACCTCCGTTTTATGTTTGGCTGTAGGTCTCTGCATCTGTTTCAGGCAGCTACTGGGTAGAGTCTCTCAGAAGATAGCCGTGCTAGGAACTTTTCTGGAAGCATAACAGAGACCCGCCCCCCATTGTCACCTGGAAGCCTCCCTCTCATCCCAGAGGGGCTTCCTAGACATTCCCCACCCTCAACCCGTGCAAGCAGCAGGTTTTCATCCCTCTGGTCCTGTCATCTGTCTCTCACTATGGAGAGCCTTTTGGGGCAGCTTGGCAAGCTTTGGCCAAGGACAAAGAAACAGGCTTCAGGCAGGAATCTAATCTTAGGCTAGAATAGGGGAGTAAGTTCGGGTAGGAATCTTAATCTTTTTTTTTTTTTTTTTTTTTTTTGTTTTTCTAGACATGGTTTCTCTGTATAGCCCTGGCTGTCCTGGAACACACTCTGTAGACCAAGTTGGCCTCGAACTCAGAAATCCGCCTGCCTCTGTTTCCTGAGTGCTGGGATTAAAGGCTTGCACCACCATAGCCCTGCTAGGAATCTTAATCAGGTAGAACAAAGAAGTAGGCTTCAGATGTGAATATGACTTTGGGCTAGGTTCAGGAAGTAGGCTCAGATACTTTGGTCATCCTGAATAGCTTTAGAAACAGTGATCGCAGGAGTGATCACGGAACTTGGTTTACTGCCTTGTTTGCTCCTTGTTATTGTATTGCTGGTTACACAACATAGAACTGACCTTATTGCTTGCATGTAATTAAAATGGTATAAAAGCAGATTGGGAAAAAGTAAACCTGCCTTCAGTCTCAGAATTGACTGAGGCCATGCTGTAATGTTGTCTAATTGTCTCTTTCTTTTCAATCCTCACTCTTGCGCTGGAGAACCTGTTGACTGACTGAGTGGGCTTGGTCATCTCACCACACCTAATTTTGGCCCCTAATGTCCTCTCCCAGTACCCTCTCCCACCCAACTCCCTTCTTCCCTCTGCCTCATATTACTATTTTATTTCCCTTTCTAAAGAAAGGATACTTTCTCAAGTATCCTCTCTTGGGCATTCTTTCTTATTTAACTTCTTTGGGTCTGTGGGGATGTATCATAAATATCCCTTACTTTATGGCTGATACCAACTTAGCAGTGAGTACATACCATGCATGTTCGTTTGAATCTGGTGAAAGACCCTGGAAGAAAAATGCCCCTAGACTCAGCACTAGAGCCCTAGGCCACCCAGGGGCCTGAGATGGGCTTAACTCACCCCCCTTAGACAGTTCTGAGAATGGTTGTTTTTACCTTGTTCCAAAAACAGGCCCACCATGAAATGTCATGATGAACTCTGTTCTGAAAATTGTTTTGGAAAAGTAGTTGTTTTGACTTGACTCCTATTCTGTTGGTCAACCAAAAATGTTACAGTGACCTCTGTTTTGAGCCCCTCTGCTCTTTCCCATGACGCATGCTCCCCCTGCTCCCCCTTTTGCTTTGTGATTTTTCCCTACAAATACCCCTGACTTCAGCTGCTCGGGGTCGATCTCCTCTGCCCTGTGTGGGTTATGAGCTCGGCCCAGTGCACTGCTTCCCTGAATAAACCTCATGCGCTTGCAGCAAGTTCGGTTTCTCGTGAGTCATTGGGGGGTCGTGTCTTCCCGTGGCTTGAGTGAGGGTCTCCCCAATTCGGGGGTCTTTCACTGGGTTACCTCACTGAGGATGATACTTTCTAGTTCTGTCCATTTGCTTGGAAAATTCATGATGTCCTTGTTATTAACAGATGAATAGTATTAATGAACCTCATTTTCTATATCCACTCATGGTTTGAGGGATATCTGGGTTGTTTCAAGTTTGTAGCTATAACGAATAAAGCTGCTATGTGCATAGTAGGGCATATATCCTTGTAGTCTGGTGGAGCATTGAGAGGCTTAAAAGACAGCATAACTCACTCCATCTTGATTTTCAGATTCCATTTTGTGCCTGACCTACTTTGAGGGCCTGGGAACCTAAACTCAGGGAAGGTACAGACTGTTCCAGGAACTAACCACATCCTTGACCAGCCTTGTGTAACATCATTGTTCTGCAAGCCCTGATGGATTGCAAGCCTTGATGAAAAGTTCCCAAACCCCAGTTCCCAAGTCCCCACCTGCTTACTGTTTTTGCCCTTAAATATTCAATCATTTCTGCCCTCAGGATCACCATTTCATGGTGGTCCAGCTCGAGCTGTCTAATTAAAAAATCCTTCTTTGCTAATAACATCTGTGTCATGTCCTGATGGCTTCACTGGGGTCCCAAGTTGATGGTTCTACAGCATCATTTGGGTACATGCCCAGGAGCAGTATAGCTGTCTTCAGAAAGGACTATTTCCAATTTTCTGAGGAAGTACCATATTGATTTCCAGAGTGCTTATACAAGTTTGCAATTCCTCCAGTAATGGAGAAGTGATCTCTTCTTCCACATATCCACTTGAGTTTTTTATCTTAGCCATTCTGACAGTTGCAAGATGAAAGCTCAGAGATCTTTTGATTTGTATTTCTCTGATGACTAAGGAGTGAACATTTCTTGAAGATTTGAGATTCCTCTGTTGAGAATTCTTTGTTTATCTCTGTGCTCCATTTTTAATTTGGGACAGGGGTTGTTGGTGTTTAATTTATTAAGTCCTGTATAAATTTTGGACATTCACTTTCTGTCAGATATAAGGTTGGTGAAGATCCTTTCACAATCTTTAGGCTAGTGTTTTATCCTATTGACACTGTCCTTTGTCTTACAGAAGCTTTTCAGGTTCATGAGGTCTCATTTATCAATTGCTGATCTTAGAGCACGAACCATTTGTGTTCTGTTAAGGAAATTGTCTCCTGTAACAATGCATCCAAGGATATTTCCCACTTTTTCTTCTATGAGATTTAGTGTATCTTATTTTATGTGGATGTCCTTGTTCCACTTGTACTTGAGTTTTGTGCAGGATGATAAAGATGGATCTATTTTCATTATACGTGTACCATGTACTGAAAATGCTTTCTTTTTCCATTGAACAGTTTTCAATTCTTTGTCAAAAATCAACTGTCCATAGGTGTCTGGGTTCATTTCTGGGTCTCTGACTCAATTCTGTTGATCAACTTACCTGTTTGCATACAAATATCATTCACCTTTTGTAACTAATGCTTGATGTCCAGGATGATGATTCCTCCTGAAGTTCTTTTATTGTTCAGGTTGGGTTTTGCTAACCTGGATATTTGTTTTCCATATGAAGTAGAGAAGTTCTCAGGAAAGGTCTGTAAAATATTATGTTGTCATTTTCCTGATAATTTCATCACCCCTTTTCATTATGTTAAATCTACCCATTCATGAGCATGGGTGATCTTTCCATCTTCTGATATCTTCTTCAATTTCTTTATGCAGGGACTTGAGTTTTTAGTCATACAGATAGTTCACTTGCCTGGTTACACCAAAGTACTTTATATTATTTGTGTTTGTTGTAAACTATGTTGTTTTCCTGACGTCTTTCTCAGCCTGATTGCTATTTGTATAAAGGAGGGCAACTGATGTTTTTGAGTTAATTTTATATTCTCTTTGCTGAAGTTGTTTTTCGGTTGTAGGAGATCTCTGGTAGAATTCTGGTGGTCATTTATGCATATATTCATATCATCTGAGAATATTGATATCTTGACATCTTCGGTTCCAATATGTATGCACTTGATTTCCTTCGGTTGTCTTATTTCTCTAGATGGAAATTTAAGTACTATATTGAGCAATACGGAGAGAGTGTACAGCCTTGCTTTGTCCTGATTTTAGTGGGATTGCATTAGGTTTCTCACCATTTAATATGACATTGGCTATTGGTTTACAGTATATTGCTTTGATTCTATTGAGGTATGTGCTTTGAATCCATGATCTTTCCAATACTTTTAACATAGCGTGGTGTTGGATTTTTTTTTTTTTACAATAAAATGTTTTATTCTTTATTTTTGATAAGGTAATTGTTCATTTTCTTGTGTTTTTTTCTACTTTATTTACATTTAAAATGTTTCCTCCTTTCTAGATCTCCCCTTAGGAACCTCCCTATTCTCTCCCGCATCCCCTGCCTCTATGGGGGTGTTCCCCCACCCACCCACTCTCCTCTTGGCTCCTTGGCATTCTACTATACTGGGAAATCTAATACCCTCAGGCCCAAGGGTCTCTCCTCCCCCTGATGTCTAAAAAGACCCTCCTCTGCTGCATATCTGGCCAGCACCATGGGTCACTCCATGTGTGTTCTTTGGTTGGTGGATCAGTCTCCAGGAGTATCAGGGGGTCAGGCCAGTTGCACCGTTGCTACCTTTCTGGGGATGCAAACTCCCTCAGCTCCTTCAGTCCCTTCTCCAAGTCCTCTAACTGGGACCTCACACTCAGCCCTACTGTTGCTCTGAAGAGACTCTTGGGTATTTCAAACTCTTGGGCTAATAACCACTTAACAGCAAGTACATACCATTTTCATTCTTTTGTGACTGCATTACCTCACTCAGGATGATATTTTCAAGATCCATCCACCTGTCTGCAAATTTCATGAAGTCATTGTTTTTAATTGCTGAGTAGTATTCCATTGTGTAAATGTACCACATTTTCTGTATCCATTCCTTTGTGGAGGGATATCTTGGTTGTTTCCAGCTTCTGGCTATTATAAATATGGCTGCTACAAACATAATGGAACATGTGTCTTTATTACATGTTGGAGCATCTTCTGGGTATATGCCCAGGAGTGGAATAACTGGGTCATCAGGTAGTATTATGTTCATTTTTCTGAGAGTTCGCCAAACTGATTTCCAGAGAGGTTATATCAACTTGCATTCCCAACAGCAATGGAGGAGTGTTCCTCTTTTGCCACATCTTCGCCAACATCTGCTGTCACCTGAGTTGTTGATCTTAGCTATTGTGACTGGTGTTAGGTGGAATCTCAGGGTTGTTTTGATTTACATTTCCCTGATGCCTAAGGATGTTGAACATTTCTTTAGGTGCTTCCCAGCCATTCGAGTTTCCTCAGTCGAGAATTCTCTGTTTAGCTCTCTTCCCCATTTTTTGATAGGGTTATTTGGATCTCTGGAGTCTAGCTTCTTGAGTTCTTTGTATACATTGGATATTAACCCTCTATCAGATGTAGGATTGGTAAAGATCTCTTCCCAATCTGTAGGATGCAATTTTGTCCTATTTACAGTGTCCTCTGCCTTACAGAAGCTTTGTAATTTCATGAGGTCCCATTTGTCGATTCTTGATCTTAGAGCACAAGCCATTGGTGTTCTGTTCAAGAACTTTTCCCCTGTGCCCATGTGTTCGAGACTTTCCCCCACTTTCTCTTCTATTAGATTCAGTGTATCAGGTTTTATGTGGAGGTCATTGATCCACATGGACTTGAGCTTTGTATAGGGAGATAGGAATGGATCAATTCGAAATCTTCTACATGTAGACTGCCAGTTGACCCAGCACCATTTGTTGAAGATGCTGTCTTTTTTCCACTGTATAGTTCTAACTCCTTTGTCAAAGATCAAGTGACCATAAGTGTGTGGGTTCAATTCTGGGTCTTCAATTCTATTCCATTGATCTACCTGCCTGTCACTGTACCAAATACCATGCAGTTTTTATCACTACTGCTCTGTAGTACAGCTTGAGGTCGGGGATGCTGATTTCCCCAGAAGTTCTTTTGTTGTTGAGAATCCTATCCTGGGTTTTTTGTTATTCCATATGAATTTGAGAATTGCTCTTTTTAAGTCTATGAAGAATTGTGTTGGGATTTCGATGGGGATTGCATTGAATCTGTAGATTGCTTTCGGCAGGATGGCCATTTTAACTATATTAATCCTGCCAATCCATGTGCATGGGAGATCTTTCCATCTTCTGAGGTCTTCTTCAATTTCTTTCTTCAGAGACTTGAAGTTCATGTCATACAGATCTTTCACTTGCTTGGTTAGAGTCACACCAAGATACTTTATATCGTTTGTGACAATTGTGAAGGGTGTCATTTCCCTAATTTCTTTCTCAGCCTGTTTATCCTTCTAGTATAGGAAGGCTACTGATTTGTTTGAGTTAATTTTGTATCCAGCCACTTTTCTGAAGTTGTTTATCAGCTGTAGCAGATCTCTGGTGGAATTTTTCGGGTCAGGTAAGTATACCATCATATCATCTGCAAATAGTGATATATTGATTTCTTCCTTTCCAATTTGTATCCCTTTGACCTCCTTTTGTTGTCTGTTGCCTTTAGCTAGAACTTCAAGTACTATATTGATTAGATAGGGAGAGAGAGGGCAGCCTTGCCTAGTCCCTGATTTTAGTGGGATTGCTTCGAGTTTCTCTCCATTTAGTTTGATGTTGGCTACTGGTCTGCTGTATGTTGCTTTTACTATGTTTAGGTATGCTCCTTGAATTCTTGATCTCTCCAAGACTTTATCATGAAGGGATGTTGAACTTTGTCAAATGCTTTTTCAGCATCTAATGAAATGACCATGTTGTTTTTTTCTTTGAGTTTGTTTATGTAGTGGATTACATTGATGGATTTCTGGGTATTGAACCATCTCTGCATACCTAAGATGATGCCTACATGATAATAGTGAGTGATCGTTGTGATGTGTTCTTGGATTCGGTTTGTAAGAATTTTATTGAGTATTTTTGCATTGATATTCATTAAGGAAATTGCTCTGAAGTTGTCTTTTATTGTTGGGTCTTTGTGGGGTTTTGGTATCAGTGTAACTGTGGCCTCATAGAATGAATTGGGTAGTGTTCCTTCAGTTTCTATTTTGTGGAATAGCTTGAAGAGTATTGGTATTAAGTCTTCTTTGAAGGTCTGATAGAATTCTGCACTGAACTCATCTGGTCCTGGGTTTTTTTTGGTTGGGAGACTTTTAATGACTGATTCTATTTCATTAGGAGTTATGGGACTGTTTAGATGGCTTATCTGATCCTGATTGAACTTTGGTATTTGGTATCTGTCTAGAAACTTGTCCATTTCCTCCAGATTTTCCAATTTTGTTGTGTATAGGCTTTTGAAGTAGGATCTGATGATTTTTTAAAATTTCCTCAGAGTTTGTTGTTATATCTCCCTTTTCATCTCTAATTTTATTAATTTGCACTCTGTCTCTGTGCCCTCTGGTTAGTCTGGTTAAGGGTTTATCTATCTTGTTGATTTTCTCAAAGAACTGGCTCATGGTTTTGTTGATTTTTTGTATAGTTCTTTTAGTTTCCACTTGGTTGATTTCAGCCATTAATTTGATTATTTCCTGCCTTCTACTCCTCTTGGGTGTATTATCTTCTTTTTGTTCTAGGACTTTCAGGTGTGCTGTTAAGCTGCTAGTATATGCTCTCTCCAGTTTCTTTTTGGAGGCATTCAGAGCTAAGAGTTTTCCTCTTAACACTGCTTTCATTGTGTCCCATAGGTTTGGGTAAGTTGTACTTTCATTTTCATTAAATTCTAGGAAGTCTTTAATTTCTTTCTTTATTTCTTCTATGACCATGTTATCATCGAGCAGAGCATTGTTCAGCTTCCATGTGTATGTGGGCTTTCTGTTGTTGTTGTTGCCATTGAAGACCAACCTTAATCCGTAGTGATCTGACAGGAGGCTTGGGATTATTTCAATCTTCTTATATCTGTTGAGGTTTGTTTTGTGACCAATTATATGATCAATTTTGGAGAAGGTACCATGAGGTTCTGAGAAGAAGGTATATTATTTTGATGTAGGATGAAATGTTCTATAGATATCTGTTAAACCCATTTGGTTCATAGCATCTGATAGTTTCACTGTGTCTCTGTTTCCAAGATCTGTCCATTGTTGATAGTGGGGTGTTGAAGTCTCCCACTACTATTGTGTGAGGTGCATTATGTGCTTTGAGCTTTAGTAGAGTGTCTTTTATGAATGTGGGAGCTCTTGCATTCGGAGCATAGATTTTCAGTATTGAGATTTCTTCTTTGTAGATTTTTTCTTTGATGAGTATAAAGTGTCCTTCTTTATCTTTTTTGATGACTTTTGGATGAAAGTCAATTTTATCTGATATTAGAATGGCTACTCCAGCCTGTTTCTTGGGGCCATATGCCTGGAAAATTGTTTTCTAGCCCTTTACTCTGAGGTAGTGTTTGTCTTTAACATGGAGGTGCATTTCCTGGATGCAGCAAAATGCTGGGTCCTGTTTATCAATCCAGTCTGTCAGTCTATGTCTTTTTATTGGGGAGTTGAGACCATTGATTATAAGAAATACTAAAGAATAGTGATTGTTGTTTCCTGTTATTTTTGATGTTGTTTATGTGGCTATCTTCTTCTGAGTTTGTTGAAAGATTACTTTCTTGCTTTTTCTTGAGTGTAGTTTCCCTCCTTGGGTTGGCGTTTTCCATGTATTATTCTTTGTAGGACTGGTTTTGCGGAAACATATTGTGCAAATTTGAATTTTTCATAGAATATTTATTTTTCACCATCTATGATTATTGAGAGTTTTGCTGGGTATAGCAGCCTGGGCTGGCATTTGTGTTCTCTTAGAATCTGTATGAGATCTGCCCAGGATCTTCTAGCTTTCATAGTCTCTGGTGAGAAGTCTGGTGTAATTCTGATAGGTCTGCCTTTATATGTAACTTGCCCTTTTTCCCTTACTGCTTTTAATATTCTTTCCTTGTTTGGTGTATTTGGTGTTTTGACAGGAGGAATTTCTTTTCTGGTCCAGTCTATTCGGAGTTCTGTAGGGTTCTTGTATATTTATGGTCATCTCTTTCTTTAGGTTAGAAAAGTTTTCTTTTATAATTTTGTTGAAGATATTTACTGGTCCTTTAATTTGGGAATGTTAACTCTGTTCTATACCTATTATCCTCAGGTTCTGTCTTCTCATTGCATCCTGGATATCTTGGATGTTTTGGGTTAGGAGCTTTTTGGATTTTGTGTTTCTTTGACTGTTGTGTCCATGTTTTCTATGGTATCTTCGGCACCTGAGATTCTCTCTTCCATCTCTTGTATTCTGTTGGTGATGCTTGCATCTATAACTCCTGCTTTCTTTCCTATGTTCTCTAACTCCAGGGTTGTCTCCCTTTGTGTTTTCTTTATTTTTTCTATTTCTGATTTTAATTCCTGAATGGTTTTGCTCATTTGTTTGATTGTGTTTTCCTGTTATTCTTTAAGGGATTTTTGTGTGTCCTCTTTAAGGGTTTCCAGTTAGTTGTTTACCTGTGTTCTCTTGTATTTCTTTAAGGGAGTTATTTTTATCCTTCTTAAAATCTTCTATCATCCTCTTGATAAGTGATTTTAAGTCTGAGTCTTCCTTTTCTGGTGTGTTGGGGTATCTAGGGCTGGCTGTGGTTGGAGAGCTGGATTCTGATGAAGCCAAGTAGTCTTCTCTTGTGTTCTCTTCTTTGTGTTCTTGCCCTTGCCTTTCGACATCTGGTTATCTCTGGTGTTAGCTGGTCTTTCTCTCTCTGACTGTGGCTTGTCTTTCCTACAAGCCCAGGTGTCAGTATTCCTTGGAGACCAGTTCTCTTTCCAGGCTGTTCTTCAGTCCCTGCGTCTGGAGTCCTCCTGTTGCTGGCTTTTCCACACAAGTGGGTGGCTCACTTTCTCCCTGTGCTGTTTAGTTGTGGAGGCCTGGTGGCCCAGGCAGAGGTCTCCCGCCACAGTTGGAAGCCTGTGCGCTCTTACCTCCCAGCTTTTCCTCAGTCCCTCGTGGTGTTGGATTTTGTGGAAGGATTTTTTTAGCACCTAATGATATGATTGGGTAATTTTTTTTTTTACTTAGTTTATATAAAGGATTTTGGTCATGGATTTTCCTTTATTGAACCATCCCTACATTCCTGGCATGAAACCTACTTGATCATGCTGAATGATGTTTTTGGTGTGTTTTTGGATTTGGTTTGCAACAATTTTATTGTGTGTTTTTGTGTTGATGTTCATAAGTCAAATTGATTAGGAAATCTCTTTCTGTGTTGGGTCTTTGTGCGGATTAGATATCATAATGACTGTGGCTTCAAAGAATGAATTAGGAAGTGTTCCTTCTGTTGTTCTTTTTTTGTTTTTTGTTTTGTTTTGTTTTGGTTTTGGTTTTGTCGAAACAAGGTTTCTCTGTATAGCCCTGGCTGTCCTGGAACTCACTCTGTAGACCAGGTTGGCCTCGAACTCAGAAATCCGCCTGCCTCTGTCTCCAGAGTGCTGGGATTAAAGATGTGTGCCACCACTGCCCAGCCTATTTTTTTTTTTTTTTGAATAGTTTGAGGAGTATGTGTATGAGCTCTTCTTTGAAAATCTGGTAGATTTCTACACAATCATCATGCCCTGGATTTTTTTGACTTGGGGACCTTTGATGACTGCTTCTATTTCCTTAAGTGTTATAAGACTCTGTAAGTGGTTGAGGTACTCTTCACTTAATTTTTTTAAGTGGTAACTCTCTAGAAAATCATCCATTTCTTTTAGATTTCTCAGTTTTGATAAATACTTGCTTTTGAAATAATATCTGATAATTATTGAATTTCATCATTCTCTGTTCTTATGTCTCCATTTTCATTTCTATTTGTTAATTTGGATACCATCTGTGTGATTTTTAGTTAGATTGGCCTAGGTTTAGCTTATCTTGTTGATTTTCTCATAGAAACAGCTCTTGGTTTTGTTGATTCTTTGTATTGTTCTCATGTTTCAAAGTGATTGATTTCAGCCCTGAGTTTGAATATTTCCTGCTATCTATTCCTCTTGGGCACATTTGCTTCTTTTTATTCTAGAGCTTTCAGGTGTGCTGTTCAGTTGCTAGTGTAGAACCATCAACTCGGGACCCCTGTGAGACCAACAGGACATGACACTGATATAATTAACAGAGAAGGATTTTTAATTAAACAGCTCAAGCTGGACCACCATGAAATGGTGATCCTGAGGGCAGAAATGATTGAGTATTTAAGGGCAAAAACCGAAAGCAGGTGGGGGCTTGAGAACTGGGGTTTAGGAACTTTTCATCAAGGCTTGCAATCCATCAAGGCTTGCAGAACAATGATGTTACACAAGGCTGGTCAAGGATGTGGTTAGGTCCTGGAACAATCTGCACCTTAAGTCCAGGAGTTTAGGTTCCCAGGCCCTCAAGGCAGGTCAGGCACAAAGTAGAATCTGAAAATCAAGATGTCAAGAGTTATGCTGTCTTTTTAAGCCTCTCAATGCTCCAATTTCTTATTTGAATCCACAAAAGGGGAGCTGCTAGGAGCAGATGTTTCTCAACAACAAAAGAATAAATAACATTAAATGTCACGTTCTGTGGATTTCTGATGTTTTTGAAAAACAACCATCTATGTAAAGTAATCTGGACTGTTCTCCATTAAACACTCTCAGCTATGTCTAATTAAAATATTTGAAAACACCCTAACAATAAACTCAGAGCCATGAATTTTCTATTTGGCCCTCAACTCACAGGCTTAAACATCTCAGATCAGTTTGTGATGACATTATAGAAGGACTGGGTCCAAGCCTTGTACTGCTAAATTTTTTGTATCAATAGAAGAAATTTATACCAATGATAACCTTGACTCTGTATCAAAATAAATTCTGTAGCAAAATAAGAAATTATGACTTCAACTTAGTAACTATTGTAAAGTTTTCTGCCAAGTGAAATTATGGTTACACAATCCATTCTAGCTATTTCCTCCATGTTCCAGTTATGACCTTTTCACCATTCCCCAGGAAGACAACTAGAATAACCACCTCTAGACCCCCAAGTCCAGAGAACTGGAACAATGACTCTTTATAATTTCTTCAAGCTGAATATGGGCATTGAGATATCTTTGAAGGGGGGGAGGATAGAGAAAATAGGGGAGTTGGTTGGCCTTAAGAAGGCCAATGCTATGATTGTTTTAGTCTCTGATGTCTGTGTCCTGACTGGATCTGGATGAAAGTCCAAGAGATCAATGCAGGTCAGTTCAGCATGGCTGACAATAAGAATTAACAGGGCTGTATATTCTGTAATATACAAATCTCAAAATGAAGTTTTAGTATCATCAAGATATCTTTTTGTTTGATTCTCTGGCATCTAGTCCTCTGGGGGTCTCCCTTTTGCGTATCTGATACATATAACTCTGGAAGGGGTATAGACTCTAATTACCTAATCTAAAAACACAAAGAAAAAAACCTTTCTCCAAAAGCAACATATCCTTAGGCCAGTAACCAGAAAAACCTTTATTTTCACATCTTTCCCAGAGGAACAATGTAATCACAAAATTCAATCTCACACCCATTTTGAAAATTAAAACAATCTAAAACAAATGGGGTGAACTGAACTACTGTTCTAATAACTATAAAACTGTTAGTTGTACTTTAAACATATACATTTAGTTTAAATACCTTAGGTGGTAAAAGACTGTTTACATGAACACAAAAGGAATGTTTCTTACAGGAACCATCACCTACAAAACCCATCCCAGACACTCTGCTGTGAGTTGCTTTGTTCTAGTGCAGGAACATTGTATATCTTTACTTTCATGAATTTAACAGATATTTTCACATTATATTGTACAATGTGTTACAGCTGAAAGAAATGTACTTTAACATAGACTCCATTAAAAAAAAGATCCTTTGTGAAACAGAGTATTTCATAAAAAAACAAACAAAACAAACAGACTCTACACAAATCGAAGTACAATGTGCATGCTTCTCTTTTCCTCTCTGTTCTAATAACTATAAAATTGTCAGTTTTAGCCAGGCAGTGGTGGCGCACACTTTTAATCCCAGCACTCGGGAGGCAGAAGGGCTGGTGGATTTCTGAGTTCGAGGCCAGCCTGGTCTACAGAGGGAGTTCCAGGACAGCCAAGGCTACACAGAGAAACCCTATCTCGAAAAACAAAAACAAAAACAAAAACAAAAAACAACAACAACAAAAAAAAGAGTGTTTGTGTGAACACAAAAAGAAAAAGATTGTTCAGAAACCCTGAAGTTTCCAGAGTGAGATCTGTGAGTCTATACAGATGCAATTCTGCATACTTATAATAACAGCAATCCTGTGACTGAGGCAGGAGGATTTGCATACTTACGGCCAGCCTAAGCTATATAGTGATACTATGTCTCAAAAAATAAAATAAAGGAACAGGTAAGGGGCCTTCCTGCCCTCAGAACTTTCCCATGCCATCAGTTTGGATCCCAGGAAAACCTAACTAAGAAGGCCCCCAAACCAAATGGGTAGTGTCTTAGTTGGGGTTTCTACTGTTATGAGGAGACACCATGGACATAGGACCACTGAAATGTCTCAGTGGGTTGGTGATCTGAGTTTTAGCTCCAAATAGATATGGTGGAAGGAGAGGACTTACTATAGATATGGTGGAAGGA
>JADRCH010000031.1:20479743-20492675 GCA_019843965.1 Rhynchomys soricoides | reverse complement strand
GGAAGGAGAGGACTTACTATAGATATGGTGGAAGGAGAGGACTTACTTCTGGACACTGTCTTCTTATCTCTACATGTGCACTGTGGTACACCCGTACAAGTAAATAAATATTTTATAGTTATTTTATCTTGTAACATTTAAATCAACAACATTAATAAACATTTATTGGTTTATCTACACTGTATTATAAAGCACAGGCAATACTGTATTCATTCAATAATATTAATTTTTCCACTTTTATTTCCAATTTTATATTAACTTTTCAAAGTAACTATTGGCTATAGGTATTTTTACAATTCTTACAGTCAATGTTGAGCCTCTTACAAGCATTCTAAAGTACATGACTTTTGGTTGTTCTGACCTATTAAAGGGTGTGGCCATGCCAACTAGAAAACAAGTTCAGCCAAGCAGTGGTGGCACACACCTTTAATCCCAGCACTGTGGAGGCAGAGGTAGGTGGATTTCTGAGTTCGAGGCCAGCCTGGTCTTCAGAGTGAGTTGCAGGATAGCCAGGGCTACACAGAGAAACCCTGTCTCGAAAAGTTCAAACCACAAGCTTCCATTGCCTGGAAAATGAGCTCAAATCATAAGCTTCTACTTTATGATTGACTAAGAAAGATGATTTTTTTTCATTGATCCTATCATAGGCTTCAGAATTTGAACTATTATCTCTTTCTTAATTAATATTTAAAGTCTGTGTACAGTAACTTTCAACAATTCCAATGTGAGGTCCTTATACTGATCATTAACTCTCAAGTGGATTTCCTCCTTTTGTTTTTTTGGGGTTTTTGTTGTTGCTGTTGTTGTTTTTGTTTTGTTTTGTTTTGTTTTGTTTCGAGACAGGGTTTCTCTGTATAGCCCTGGCTGTCCTGGAACTCACTCTGTAGACCAGGCTGACCTCAAACTCAGAAACCACCTGCCTCTGCCTCCCAAGTGCTGGGATTAAAGGCATGTGCTATCACTGCTCAGCTCCGCCTTTTATTTTTAAATGATCTCTCAAGTGACCTCTGCTAGCACCTTAAACTGACATTATTGAAAGTTTTTCCAGAGTTAAATGTCCAAAATAATTTAGTTGTGATCACATTCTACATTGTGAACTTTGTAGTGACTTGACATTATATGCTTCTTCCTAATGAATAAACTTTACGAGAGGAAAAACAATATTGTCTTCTCATAGGGCACATAGGATGTGATCAGTGTTGATCATCCCATGGACAAACTGTTGAGCTTCTTGAATTGGGTGCTGAGAAGGTAAAGCAGGTCCTCTGAAAGATCAGCAACTATTTTTAACTTTTTATCATTTCTCCAGTCCCCCAATGTGGATATATTTTTTAAAAAATAAAAACTGGACAAATCCCTGCTGAATAAGGTAAAATACAAATATTGCTAAAAGTAGAGAGTAGAAAGGAACAGAAGGTAAAAAGGCAAGCGAAAGATTGCCTACCAACGAATACATTCAGGTTAGCTGTTTTTCTTCCCGTAGGTGTCCCACTGCATTCTGCTTTCCATATTTTGAAATGGATATACTTACTTGGAGCCTTTTTATAAAGAAGCTATGTCTCCCCCCCCCCCCAATTTGAAGCTCCTGAAGCTTCTCTTTGAATTTGATGTTTTGTTATTTCCCTGATAAGATCACTTTGGACTTTATTTTAGTTTTTTTTATATATGACTCATGATTTGTTTGCAGTCTGAAATAGTAAGACATAGTGTCTTCAAACATTGATTTCACTCATTCCTTGCTATTCTCTTTTTATGTTGAATCTTCTCTTTATTTTATGTGTTTTGTTATCTATTTCATAGTTTTATGGATCTGTGCTCCATTTTAATTGCACTTGTGTGTGCATACATATGTGAGTCTCTCTCTCTCTCTCTCTCTCTCTCTCTCTCTGTTTGTGTGTGTGTGTAAACCTCAGAAGTGTGTGTTGAGACTAGAACACAACTTGAGGAAGTTAGGTCTCTCTTTCTATCATATGTGTCCCAGGAATTGAACTCGGGTCGTTAGACTTGGTGGTATGTGTCTTTAGCTGAGCCACTTTGCTGTCCCTGAGTAAACACTTTATTTGCATCAGGATTTTTTTTTCCAAGACAGGATTTCACTGTGTAGCCTTGACTTCCTGGAACTCACTTTGCAGAGCATGATGGCTTAAAGAGATCCACCAAAGGAAGCTTCTGCTTCCAGAGTACTGGGATTAAAGAAATGAGCCAACACCACCTGGTTACAACAGGATTCTTAATTCTTAACTGGTTTGCTTAATTTACAGCCAAAACATGACTCAGTTGCAAATACTTGACTGATAATCACTAGATGTATCACTAGAATATGTTTTTATGCAGACAGGCACTGTAAAATGCTGACATAAATAAATCCATCAGCCTATGACTTTAACGGTATTACCTATTTCTTAGGGAACACTCATCAGAGTCCTTTCTTGGAATATGTTAACCATTTCTAAACTAAAGCTCTTAGTTGTAGTATTAAAAAGAATTTGAAAGGTATGAGTCTCCTTTTCCCTTGCCTTGAAGTCTGATGAATACAGTCATCACTAGAACTTCAGTTCAAAAAGTGTATTCACTACAATTTTCATGAAAGTAAAAACATCTTTTCTTCTTTTAAACATGGCAGCATGAGACATGCACAAGCAGCTTGACAAACCATGGGTGAAATATTAGTTGTTGTTTTTTTGTTTTTGTTTTTGTTTTTGAGACAGGGTTTCTCTGTGTAGCCCTGGCTGTCCTGGAACTCACTCTGTAGACCAGGCTGGCCTTGAACTCCGAAATCCACCTGCCTCTGCTTCCCAAATGCTGGGATTAAAGGCACGTGCTACCACTGCCCGGCCAAAATATTAGTTGTTATTGAATGGCTTCACAACTGTTTAAGCTTTGAAAGCAAGTGTTGTTTTACCCTGTAATTTTAGGATAGATTCATTAAGAAACATTATCAAAGGCTGGAGAAATGGCTCAGGGGTTAGGAGCACTGACTTCTCTTCCAGAGGTCCTGAGTTCAATTCCCAGCAACCACTTGGTGGCTCACAACTATCTATAATGGGATCCAGTGCCCTCTTCTGGTGTGTCTAAAGACAGCTACAGTGTACTCATATGCATAAAATAAATAAAACTTAAAAAAAGTTCTTTATAAAAAAAATCATCAAACTTGTTTAAAAGATAATTCTCAAAGCTATTTGGTGTCTAATAATGGACTTAGTGCAGTTCTTTTTGTTCAGAAACACTGTATCCCTGAACTTTCAAAGAAAAAAAAACAACAAAACCCTGCACTAAAACTTTGCCATTGGTAAGCCACTGAGCTGATGTGAAGCAGGGCAGGATAGAATATGGTAGGGGTGAATGGAATTTCCCTCTGTCCTCTGAATGTTTGCAGGAAATAAATGTCTAAGATAAATGAAATGGGAGAAAAGTGTGTAAATGCGTTATTGTCCTTAAGTATAGCCCAACATGATTCAGAAGCTTTTGTGTCCAAGGGAAAGCAAAGTACAGGAAATGTCAGAAAACAGCATGCTGGGCTTTTCTCTTCTTGTTGTTGTTGGTAGTGGTTTTGTAAAATTTTGGGTTGTTTTTATCGTCAGCCTTATACAAGTGAGGCTCATCTTCAAAGATGACTTCTTAATTGAGAAAAGGCCTCCGTCAGACTGGCCTATGGGCAAATCTGTTGGGCCTCTTCTTTATTAATCATTGATGTGAGAAAGCCCAATGAATTGTGGGCAATGTGTCCCCCTGGGTAAGTAGTCCTTGGTCATATGAAAAAAACAAGCTGAGCCAACCATGGGGAGCAAGCAAGTAAACAGCATTCCTCTGTGGTCTCTGCTTTAATTCCTGCTTCCAGGTTCCAGCTTGCCAGGGTTACTGCCTTGATCTCCCTTCAGGATAGACTCAGGTGTGAGATGGAATAAATAAAATCCTCAAGTTGATTTTGATCATGATGTTTACCACGGCATAGAAAACAAATTAGAACAAACAGTAAAAATCATTTAGGGAAAGTTGCAGGCTTGAAGAATATACAATAGTTTGGGACAACATGTATTTGCTCTGCAAACTTGATGGGTAATATTGTGTCCAATCTTTGAGAACATCCCACCTGAGGGCCATTTCTCCATCTGATGTAAATCTGGCAGAAGGCTGAGGACAGTTAGAGGGGTACCTGTTGCACTCTGCATGCCTTCTAGCTCTTAACTGCTAAGTCAAAGCCTGTATTTTTTTTTTTTTAACAGCATCCGTTGTTTGTGATTGTCCTTACTAGGTAATGTGACACAATTTTAAAACAGTTATTCCTTTCTTCACTAAGAGAAGCAGTTATGGGGCTGGAGAGAAGGCTCAGTGGTTAAGAGCACGGACTGCCATTGAAGAGGACCAAGGCCTGGTTCTTAGCACCCACATTGGAAGGTTCACAACTACTTCTAACTCCAGCTCTAGGGGACTAGACACTTCTAGTTTCTGAGTGTGCCCCCACACTCCCACACATACTAAAAATAAATAAATAATTAAAAAAGAAAAACAGTTGTCAGCTTGCATTAACATTGCATTTCATACGATATTTTTTGCTTTTTAAAAACAGATAAAAAGGTGGGTTGAATATTGGCAAAGTTCAGAGGTAGCAAGACCAAGTAAAATGGGTGTCATTGAAATCAACTGAAAATGCTAATTGCTAGAGTTGTCTTAGTCTCAACCGCTCATCATTCCTAATGATATGAAACAAAAAGCAAAACAAAACATAACACAGTTTAGCCGAGTGCACTTACTGTTGTTCCTATCCTGAATAAGCTCTCTAGTAACACTAACACCAATGACAGAGATAGTAACTCATGTTTGTTTATTGAGTGTCCATTAGGTGACAGGGCCTGCACAGTGTCACATATTTCACCCATAATTTTTCAGTAATCCTGAAGGTTCTAGGATGCTGTCAGCACTCCATTGGTCTGGGACTCAGAGCTGGAATCTGAGTCACTCAATACTGAATGCTAAGTGTTGTGTTGTTTACTGTTTACCCTGTCTTGAGGTGGCTTACCATTCTAGGAGTAATAAACTGATGTTTGTTACATGAAACTTTAGTCTAAATATCTAAAGAAGCACTGAGCATATTTTCTTATGCCAGGATTGAGTTTAAACATTTTTCCACAGCCAAAGATGACAAAAACATTTAGTGAAGAAAAAATCCTTTCATGTTGCAGGCCACTACCAGTGTAGCCAGGGGTTTCACACACCGTAGCCTCAGTGACATACTTTTAAAAATAAAGACATTTGAGGATAAAGGAAGCATCTAATGCTGGACTTCTTGTGAAAGTACATGTGATTAATCAACCCAAACAGGCACAAAATTTCATTCTGTAACTTTTATAAAGGAAAGTAAACTTACTAAGTACCGCCTGGGAGTTAGCGCTGTGTGAGCATGCAGGCTTCACTATGATTCTGCCTTCTCAGCACTTCAGAGCCAACAGCTGCCTCCACTGCACTAAGTCACTCAAAGGAGTGTCCTTTGAGATTTCAACAGATAGATACCTTAGAAAAGACCTTGGTAGACATTTTAATGTTACTTTATTTTTAAGATACACGTATATAAATGCAGTGAAACAGTTAAGAAACTGACCAAAGTAGATTAACATTGCTGTTACTGGGTTGCAGCTATACTGGGCCCAGCCTTCTCTATCACTCTATGGTGAGGGAGGACCTTTTCTTTATTATTCTTGTAAAATATACATAATATGAAAGATAATTTTCATCTTTTTAAGTTGATAGTTGAGTGGCATTAAGTACATTCACAGTGTTGTGGGATTATGATTCCCACCCATCACCAGAATTCTTGTACCATTTCAAACTGAAATTCTACACCCAGTAAATGCTAACTCTTCACTTCGCCCTCTCGTAGCCCTGGGCAACCACCATGCTACTTTCCATTGCTACCAATTTGATGTCTCTAGGCTCCTTGTACAAATAAAATCATATTTGTCTCTTGGCAACTGGGTTATTTCTTTTTGTGTAAAATCTTTAGGGCATCTATAGTCTGGCATGTGCCACAGCTTTTAGTCTGAATTATGTTCCATTTGTATATAGTGCGTATTCATGTATGTTTGCATGCATCTTTCGGCCAAATGTTGGCCTTGGGTATTGTTCCTTAGGTAATATCCACTTTGTTTTTGAAGTCAGGTCTCTCACTGCCCTTGAGATCAATACTTTAGTCTAGGCTGTCTTGACAATGGATCCCAGGGCTCCACATGTCTCCACCTCACCAGAGTTGGGATTACTTGCAGATCATCACATGCCTGACTGGTGTTTTGGAGTTTTGTCATATGTGCGTGTGTGCGTGTGTGTGTGTGTGTGTGTGTGTGTGTCTAAAAAATGCTTGGATCTATAAAAAATGTGGTTTTTTTTTTTTTTGGTTTTTTAAGACAGGGTTTCTCTGTGTAGCCCTGGCTGTCCTGGAACTCCCTCTGTAGACCAGGCTGGCCTCAAACTCAGAAATCTGCCTGCGTCTGCCTCCCGAGTACTGAGATTAAAGGCGTGCGCCATCACTGCCCGGCTCAAAAATGTTTTAATAAATATTTATTATACAAAATAATGGGATTCATATGATATATTTTGACATTATTCCGCATCATCCTTAATTTCTCTTGGGGTTGCACTGAATTAGTAGATTGATTTTGGAAGTATGGCCATCCCATGAACTTTCAAGTTCTTTCCATTTTCTCGTGTTTTCTTTAATGTCTTCAGTATCTAAAGGTTTTCTTATAGGGGTCTTTCACTTCCTTGGTCAGATTTAATTCTCGAGATTTTTGGGGGGGGGCTTGGATTTTTAAGTGTTATGAATGGATTATTTCCTTGATTTTGTCCTCACTATATTTTTCATTGGTTTATAAGAAGGCTACTGACGTTTATATGTCATTTTTGTGTTCTGCTATTTTGTTGAAGGTATTTATCTATTCTTTAGGTTTTCTGGTGGAGTCTTTAGAGTCTTTGATGTATAGAATTACATCATCTGCAAACAGAGACACTCTGACTTCTTCCTTTCTGTATTATCTTCCTTTTATTTGCTTTATATTATTCCAGCTAAGATTTTTCAGTGCCATCTTGAATAAGTGTCAGAAGAGTGGGAACCCTTGTTTTCTCCATTTAATATAATGTTGGTTCTAGGCTTGCCATATGTATTATTATGGTGAGATATGTTCCTTATATTCTGAGGTTTTTTTGGGATGTTTGACATGATTGATGTTGGTTTTGTAAAAGTCTTCCATATCTATCAAAATCATGATTTCTATTCTATCAAAAACGAGATCATCTGTGAAATTTATAAAATTTATTGATTGACATATTGAACCAGCACTACATCTCTGGAATAAACCAGCTCGATCATGGTGAATGATTTTTGATATATTATTGAATGAATTGGCAAATATTTTTTTAAAAAAATTTGCAAATATACATTTATCCTGGAGATTGGTTAGTAATTTTTTTATTTTGTTGTTTTTTAAATCTGGTTTTAGTATCAGGGTAATACTAGCTTCATAAAGATTTGGTAATGTACCCTTTCTTCGCTATTTAATGGAATAGTTTGAGAAGCATTTGTGTTAGTTTTTCATTGAAGGTCTGGTAATTTTTTAAATTAGTAGATATTACTGCTTCAATTTTATTGCTTTCTACAAAGCTGTTCGTTTTTAAAATATCGTTCATGATTTAATTTTGCTAGGTAATATACATCTAGAAATCTACGTATTTTATTTTAGAGTTTTCCAATTCGTTGGAATATGTGATTTTTAAGGTGAGACCTAATGATTTTTCTGAATTTCATTAATGTGTGTTAATAGCTCTCCTAACACCTCCAGTTTATTTACTTTGGGTCTTTTCACCTTGGTTTTTTTGTTTGTTTGTTTGTTTTGTTTTTTGTTTTTGGTATTTAATTGTTTTGAGAATTCTAAATGTGAATGCTATATTTATATCATTTCACCCTTCCCTTTCCCCAATCAACCTCTTTCCATTTCCTCCCTCAAAGTCATGCCTCCTCTCTCTCTCTCTCTCCTTTCTTTCTTTTGGTTTGTTTGGCTAAGGCCTTGTCTATTTTCTTCATCTTTTTAAAGTGATGACTTTCTTTTTCACAGAATATTTGTATTGCTTTCCTGATGGTATTCTTGTTTGTATTTAATCACTTCTGCCCTTATCTTGGCAATATCTCTCATATACTTATGTGGAATGATGAGCAACCTCTTCATGATAATATGCGCTCTATCTTTAAAAGAAAGAAAAAGCGTTCGATATTAAGAGAAGTGTTGTCGATTCACTGGCTTGTTTGAAATTCATCACTTTTCTGCCTTGCAAAAAGAACAGCTAAGAAGGCCAGGCAACTTCCTAAGCCCCGCATTCATAGAAAAGCAACGGTTCAATGTCAATTACAGCAGACCAGTTCTTCAGCTCCAATAGCTTTAGTCCAAAGCCCCGCCTGCAGTGTAGGACTAGGGACGCGCAAGCGCCCTACAAGTTGCTGGCGAACCTCTGCGATCCGCGCCAAGCGTTTAACGCTGTCCCACCAGCGAAAGCCAGCAAGCACACTGGGGTGCGCATGCGCGCTCCACGCCGCCCACTGTGCCCACCCTTCCTGAACCCACTGCGCTTCCGGGGGGTGGGGGAAGGAGGGCGGGGCGCAGCTAAGGGCGGAGCCGGAGGCCAGGACCTAGCCGCGCGAGCGCCGGGGTTTATCCTGCAGGAAGCTAGGCGCGCGGGGGCGGTGCTCGGGCCGCCGCGCATTGTGCTGCGGCTGGCCGGTACGGCAGGCCCCGGAACCGTGCGGTTCCCGGGCATGGTGAACAAGGGGCTGCTGCGCCTTGTCTCTTCAGTCAACCGCAGGAAGATGAAGCTTCTTCTGGGCATCGCGTTGTTCGCCTACGCCGCCTGTGAGTGCGTGCACCGTGGGCGGGAGCCCATTCATTCCCGCGCGGCGGGGAGCGGGCTCTGCGGCCGAGCGGCTGGCTGTTCAGGGTCGGGAACCGGTTCGCCGCTTCCACGAGGCTGACTTGTGCATAGGAGCCGCTGGCCGCTTTGCTTGCAGCCTGTTTCCGCGTAGGCCGGGCGTCGGGCCGGTGGCCGGTGTTGGGGCCTTTGCCCCGGACGCGGTTGTCACGTTCCCCGAGCTATAGACACTGCGGACTCAGCCAGCCTTTTGCTCTGCTAGCCAGCTTGTACTGACCTGAGCCGCTATGCTGTCCACAGCATCCAGGGTTAGAGTTAGGGTGAACCTGGAGAATGCGGCGCGGAGACATCCTTGGGGACGGTGCTGGTTAAGTAGGATAAAAATATTATTGGCAGGGTCTCTGCTCCGACTGTTTGCTCCGCAGGAAAATACCTCAGCAGCCGAGTGTTGCTATTCTCCGTGGATGCCCTATGTGGCTATGCTTCAATATCCAGCCCCCCTTCCCCCGCCGCGCCGCCAGGTACCTCCAGCGTGTCGCGGAAGGAGGCACAGCATAGGGGGCGGGCGGGGAGGGTGTCATTGGATCCTCAGCCTGGCTATCTGGAGGGGACCTCAGCTTTTCAGAGGAGGAAAAGTCCAGGTGTTTGGTTGTTTCGTTTTGTTGTTTTTGAGCTGTGCAACTGGGATATAACAGCTGCTATTAATACTTTACCAAGTACCAAAATTGGGCTAAAAATAGCTCTCAGAATGAGCTTCTTCTGAATCCTGGCCACCCAGGCAGACATACTCAAATGAAAATTGTTAAGTGATTGAGTTTCCAGGGTCTGATTCCCAGGTGAGTAGGTACTTCGGAGAGTGAGTTCAACTGATGGGATGAAGGGATTAGTAGAATTCAGAGTGCTTATGATGATGGTAGAGGAGGAGGAGGAGGCGGCAGCGGAGGCGGCGGCAGGAAACTCTAGAAAGGCTTCTGGTTACTAGGAGGTTTTAGATCTGGGTTGCTTGGTAGATCTGATTGGTAATCTGTAATGAAGAATTAGCCTCAAGTGTGCTCTTTATTGAAAAAGATGATATTCAAGAAAAAGACCCCTTATAGCTGAATACTGCTTTATTAGTAATGCCTAAGCTAGCTGAGTGCTTAACTGTATGTATAGGTTTGATTCTTATCCTGCCAGGGGTAATACAGGTAAATATGATTATTAATATTTTCTGGGTGAGAAAATTAAGAACATGAGAGATTAGCACCTTATCAGTCTTAGAGGGCCAAGATTCATTACAGCCCAAAAGTCAGTGATCTGGGTCTAGAACTCCAGACTTTGGATAGCAGTTTCAGGGCTGATTTACTTAGGGAGGGATTCTGAGGCGAGACATAGGTGTTTAGAATTAATAAATAGGGACTTTAGAAGCCATAGCAAGAGTTTTAAACCAGTCATTCATTTGGCCAGCATGTTTCATTCAAGGCTTTGACCTTGTCAGTTGTTTGATAGTGGCAGCAAGGCACAGCATGGAGTGCAGAAACACCAGTGTTTGCCATGATGGTACAGAACATAGACCCAGTAGTTCAGCACAGAGACTGTACTCTTGAGGGCATCAAAATCATCCAGTGGGGTTTTAAAACACTTTGTTCTATGTTCAGCAGGTCTGGGATGTGGCCTGATAGTTTCTATTTTTAATAGCTTGGTTTAGCAAGTAGTTTCTTGTTTGTCTTTTATTTTGTTTGTTTCACCTTGTAGTCTGGGGTAGCTTCAGATTTTCAGCAACCCAGAAGTCGTCCTGAGGGAGATAGTGCTTTGAGAACCATTTACTTGGAAAGAGAAGGTGGTGAATCCAGTACTCAGGTTAAAAAGGCTAAGTTTACAAACTGATGTGATGGGAGGGGGATGGGTTAGAAATCAAGCATGTTGGATTCCCTGAGAAGCCAGGATGTGAGCTGAGAATGAAGGTTATGTAGGGTTAGCAGGAGAGAATGCTTCCAGAAAGAGCAGCACTTGCAGAGGTCGTTCGGCACTGAAGAATGAAGTAATGCGTAGAAGAACCGTGTTCTGGGAGTGTGAAATCGCAGCACAGCAATGAGGCTCCCCGGGCAGGCAAGGACTAGAGCAGGCAGCTCAGAGAATGGGTGCTGAGGATTTAAAAGCTGCTTGGAGACAATATTAGTAATGAGTGGTAGTAGTAGTCTGAGTTGCTTTGCCATGAAAATGTTACAGAGGGTCTGATTGGTCGTATAGTAGGATGCTGAAAATGTAGTCTGGTGGCACCTGTGATTTCTTTTTTTAAACAAAATACTCTTTATTTTTTGACAGTTTTACATGTAAACAGTGTTTCTTATACACGCCAGCTCACCATTTCTTCTCCCCTAGATCCCCCCACCCCCTTCTGTTTTGTTGTTAGTAACTCACTGAGTCCAGTTACTGCTGCCTGTTCAGTGTTGACCCATCTTGTTGACATGGTCTTGTGTAGGTAGCTGCAGCTGCGGTGAGTCCACGGCTACAGTGGCTGTGCTGTGTCCTACAGACAGTATTTTCCTGCACTCCTTCCCATCCTTCAGCCCTTTGGTTTGTTCTTTCCTCCTGTCCTCTAAGATAGTGCCTGATGTTGGGGGAGGGGTGATAAAGCCTTGTTTAGAGCGGAACGCTTGAGGGACTGATTGTCAGCACTGGGACCAGATCTCTTAACTGCAGAGAGAAGCTGCTCTGGCCAAGGTTGAGGGCAACACTAACCTGTGGGTCTGAGCATAAATATTTAGAAGCAGTTTGAGAACGTGTCTTCTTAGCAGAGCAGAACCACAGTATTAGGTTTGGCCCTGGAGCCTGCTTCTGAGCCATAGCCTTTTAGCCAGGTTTATAGCACTAGCTCTGAATCCATTCTTGTGGGGCAGACTTCAAACTAATACAGGGCAGTTGAATTACCCCTCTGTAAGTTTTGTGACCTTTCAACACTGGCACATCTTGCATGGAAGGTTAATATTATAGCCTGAGGGTTGCTTGCAAGGATACCATCCAGGACATATCTCCCCCAGCAGCCTGTGCAACACCCTTTGCCACTGTGAAATGTAGTTAGCAGGGAGAATGATTTCTATCGTTTCCAGCTTGATTTCTCTATGTCCTGTAGCCAAAGTGTGTCATCTTCAGCAATGACGTTTTATCATCTAGTTCTGGTGTGTCTGTGTTTTCTAATCTGTGTCTCCTTACTAGGAATGCTACCCTCTTGTTAGAGTAGAACTTCACTGTCACCGCTGTGGAACAGTATACAAACACTCCCGGTTATAACACTTCACCTTTAGTCTGCTTGCTTGATACATTTTTTTCCTTCCAGCAGAGCTCAAGCTGTCCGAGCCCTCTTCTTTCTCCAGCCTTTGCTCTTGCTGTAGTAGACCCGTTGTCCTTGCTCTCATACAGTTTCTGAGCCAGGCTAGTTCGTAATATGTTACCCTAGGCTGACTTAACATTGCTCTTGAATTCTTTTCCTTAGCCTTTGCATCAGGCTGTGTAGTACTTAAGGCAGTGCACATTGAAAGAGCACAGTAACTTCCCAAGGGAATGAATTGAAATTCACTGCAGCCATCCATGTAGCCGGTACAGGTTCAAAATGCTCACCCATAGTGCTTTTGGCTTTCAGCCTAGATAGAACTGAAATAGAGCTGATGAGGTTTTGCAGGGCTTGTAGTCAGATAACCTCTGCAGGGTGTGTTGTTAGTCAACAGCCTCCTCAGAGACCATCCTCCCTGCACGTAGCAATAGACACCCTACTTCCGGCTCATAATTTTGATGGTTTTGGTCTTACTATACTTCTGAATTTTATGCTTCTTGATTGTTTCAGATGGAGCTGAAATTCATGACTTCATTCTTTGGAAAGTGATGGGGTGTTTGCTCTCCCCTCCACCACCCACTTGCTCACCCCATTCCCAGGTCCACACAGTGTGTTTGAAATCATTTGGTGTTTACGTGTGTGACTAAGTGCTGCTGGAGGAGAGCCATGCCCCGTGTTTTGTTCTAGGCTGTCTCTCCTGCCCTCCGTGTTTTGTTCT
>JADRCH010000031.1:20447012-20479733 GCA_019843965.1 Rhynchomys soricoides | reverse complement strand
GCTGTCTCTCCTGCCCTCCGTGTTTTGTTCTAGGCTGTCTCTCCTGCGCTCTTTTAAATGTGCCTTCTCTCTCTGTATTATGGCTGATTGTACCTTTTTTTCTCAGTTGTTTTTGTCTAGACTGTAAGTATTAGGGCATCCTTGTGTTGGCACCTTCCAGAAGTGTGGTTGGGGATAAGCTGCCAGCCTCAATGTTCCCATCTGCTTGGCTCCGCCTCTACTCAGGTACTTTGACACTTTATCTACAGTTCCCTTTTTTGCCTTCTATTTAAAGACTGAGTGAAGGTAGAATTCCTGAAAAGCATTTTTTATTTTCAGGATTTGAAAGCATTTCCTATTCCTTTTCAGCTTCTAGTATTGTTTGAGAAGTGAGAAGCCAGTTCTAATGTTTCTCAAAATTGTCAGGCTTTGCCTTATGCCCCTGGTAGGCATTGTTTCCAGCCTACTTCCTTTTCTCTGATAGCACTTTCTTTCTTTCTGCTTGGTGGCCTTGAATAGTGGTCCACAGCCTGCCTGAGACAGGGCAGGTATGCTGATCCTCACCTTTGGGGCAGTGTTCTGATGTGAAAGTAAGCTAAGTTGTTCCTGTGAGTTTCTCTTTATCTGGTCTGGCAATTAGCCATGGTTAAGGTGATGGAGCAATTCAATTCTACTCCATCTTGTCTTTGAGACTGGCCTCTCACTGATGTGCTAGACTGGCTGGCCAGCAAGTCTATGGCTCCTCCTGTTTCTCCTTCCCTAGTGTTGGGATTATATAGACTTGCACTGCCATGCAGGCTCCTTTACTTAGGGAACCCAAATTCAGGCTCTTCATGCTTGTGTAGCAAGCACTTTATCCATTGAGCCATCTCCTCAGTCTGTTTTTATTTCTTAAATATAGAATCCCCCCTAACCCCCAGTAAAGATGTATGTGCTGCATTTCATTTGTTTGATATATGTCTCATAAATTTCTGGAATGATCTTACACACACACACACACACACACACACCACACACACTAGTATTTCTTATGACATTTGCCATTTTTGAAATTTAAAGCCCACATCAGTTGTCCTATACAACACTGGAATTTTGGATTTATCTGATTGCTTCATTGTTATTAAATTTGGCTGTACATTCTATTGTGGACTGAGGCTGTAGCTCAGTGACATAGTGGTTTGTCTAGTACCAAAAACAGTTTTCCTACTTAATGCTTGCTAACTGATACCCATCAGGGGACAAGTAATGTTGAGTTGGATCTTCTGTTGGTGATCCATACCTGATGGACTGGAAGGGCTAGCTGTCACATTGCTTCACTTACAAGTGCATATCCCAAACACAACTGTAGGGTGATTCTTGAGGCTGCAAGTATCTGGTTCTCCCGCCTGGTCTAGTGTTTATATGGGAGGTTTGCAGGTGGTGGTTTTCTCGTTTAGTTATTCCTTCTGCACTTAGTGTTATCTTTCTGAAACAAAGTTTGTGTCCTTCCCTTTTTCTCTTTATGTTTTAGTTTCCAGTAGGTTACTGCTGTTGCCAAAAGTAGTTGGATTTAGAACAAGAGAAATGTATTCCACCATCTTGTTAAGATGGGTGAGGGGGAAAAAAAGATGTGTGAGGATTTGTGAGGGCCACCCCTTTTTCTTGATGTGTAGTAATCCCCTGAACAGTGCTATATTTTCTGGACCAGTATCCTAGCAGAGAGGGCAGGGTTCCAAATGCTGCTGCAGGTGATAGACTTCTGTATAGGCTTCCACCAGCTTTGGAAGACATGCCCTAACCTCAAGGACAGTTTTGCAATTTTTTTTTTTTTTTTTAAAATGCAAGTGTGAAAATGGGAATCATGGTTTCCTTTTGTGGGCTTTTAGATTCATTGATAAAAGTACTTAAAATAGACTCAAAAAGAAGTTCAAGGACTATTAGAGGGAAACAACAGAGCAGGCAAGCTAGAGATCCCACAGCTACTGGGAAAAGGGGATAGAAAAGAGGAAGAGGGAAAGCCATGAAAGCAGTAGGCCCAGTGGCAGAGGGCGATACATAACTGTACTGTGGCGCTGGGGTTTCTTTAGAGAGAGAGTGAGCAGTACCTTCAGTTGCTTAGAATTTGGGCCAGTATCTGGAAATAAAGAGGGGGAGAAAGAAGTTACAGTTCATGAGTTAGACTGCAGAGAGTAGGCAGGGAGAGTGAGGGGGCAGAGGCAGATTCTTCAGAGTGTTCCAGTTGGCAAGCTTAGGGTTTTGACCAGTATCCAGAAATCAGAGAGGAAAAAGAGGTTACGCTGGAGTTAGAACCCCAACAAGCTGGCTGGCTTAGAGGGCTTACCAGTAAGGTTGCACAAGCACCTGCATGGAGGGAAGGACTCTGGGATGTATGTGTACATACATCTCATTAAGGGGTTAGTTATTGTTGTCAACTTTCATGAAGGGTGAAGGGGTGGTCTTCTGGACAGGTGATTGACAGGCCCATTTGAATAAACTCTTAAGAAAGCAAGCAGCAGTGTCTTTGTAATGTTTGTTATGCCAGTGCTGCCTAGCTAGCCACCTTTGGTGGTGTGAATGGGAACGGCTCCCTTATAGATGATGATGCAGTTGTTTTGGGGAAGGGTTAGGGGGTGTGGCCTTGTTGGACTGGTGGTGGGCTTTGAGGTTTCAAAAGCCCAAGCCATTCCCAGTCTCTTGCTCTCTCTTTCTCCAACTTGTGGATCAGATGTAAGTGCTCAGCAGCTACTGCTTCCGTGACGTTTGCCTGGCTGCTGCCGTGCTCCCTACCATGATGATCGTGGATTCATCCTTAGGAACTATAAAGCTACAATTAAATGATTCCTTTATAAGTTGCCTTGGTCATGTTGTCTTTTCACAGCAATAGAACAGTAACTAAGATACCATCTAACACTATTCCTCATAGGTATAATCTGTACTTTTCAGGTTTCAGATGTTTGAAATCTGTTTATGTCTTTTCTGTTGAGTTTTTAATACACTTTCCTCTCTATTGGGAGTCTCTATTGGGGTGTTAGCCATCCTTTGTGGTGTTGTAAATGACAGTGTCTCAAGCTTGGTGTGATAGAATACAAGGATATATTTGTTTTTGTTCGGGGTTCTTGGCACAGTTGTCCTAAACCTGGACTATTGGAATATTCTGAGTGACAGGAATGTTTTCTGCCCCTTTTTAACATACTCAAGTTTATGCCAAGTGAGTTGGTTTAGTCTGGGACCCAAGTTCCCCAAGACAGGCTGGTCATGAGAAAGATTGCCATTGAACTAGAACTTTCAGCCCCACTCACTGGACCTGAGAGTGCTGGACACTGGGCTTGGTACAGTGAGATTTGAGGTTCTTGGTTGGGTTGGTGAAGCTGCTCAGAAGGCATTGGAGAGGGCATGGACACTACCCAGTTCATCTAACCTTGGCTTATGCTGCTGCTTCGTTTGACTTTCTGATTATATACTTTATAAACAAACAAGCAAACTATTAATTATAAACAGAGTGTGCTTGGAGTTCTGTGGCTACTCTTAAACTGGGGGTAGGTGGGTGGGGGTCCACAGGAACTCCTCTTTTGCAGTTGGTCAGATGTACAGGGAGCCTCAGACCACATAAGGTTTTTCAGGTGAGAACAGCTCCACACTCTAAAGCCTATGAGATCCTGGTGGCAGAATAAATTCTTTTGTTGGGAATCCAGGTTAGTATTTACAGAGTTGGTGAGTGGTTTCCTGGGGTAGAAAAAGTCCACATATTTGATATCAGAAGCAGGGCATAAGAGCTGTAGCTCTGAGGCCAGCCTGGTCTACAGAGTGAGTTCCAGGACAGCCAGGGCTACATAGAGAAACCCTGTCTCGAAAAAGAGCTGCAGCTCTCCATCATCAACAGTTTCCTGTTTCTCCTGTCATTCTTTAGAACTTGGTCAAGATAGAGTGCCAAGTGCCTCAGAGAAACAGGCCACCAGAGCAACATGGCATTCTCAGTTCAAGGGCAGCTTTCAGCTGATGGACAGCATTTGGATATTGGAGTTGAAGGTAAAGGGGAAGCTGAGCAATAGCTTCAGGAGGCAAGACATGAGGAATTCTGGGGCCCACAAAGGCAGCACACGGAGGATCAGTGGGCTTGGTGAAGAACCTCATATTGGCCTCTCGGCCTTGAATGTTTCCTCTTGTGGGTGCTGCCTTGTAGTGGTAGACCTACTTGAGGCTTTTAGCCCTGGCACTACAGGCCATAGCTGGGAACTGATGATGGTCTGGAATTCAGATGAGAAAGTGGAGCCCTGGGAAGTGGTTGGGTCATAGCATTGGATGTCTCATGAATATTAATTTCCCAGAGAGCTGGTTTGCAAGTCCACCATGTAACTACATGTTAAGAACATGCTATCCGTGATCTATGAGCTCTCATTAGACAAAAGTCTGCTTATCCTCAAGGTTCCTAACCTCTGACCTGTATGAAATACAGTTAAGTTGTTTATAAGTCATGAAGTCTGTGGAACTTGGTCACAGCTGCCTAAGCTGACTCACAAATCCAGGAATGTTTGTTGTGAAGCCACAGGGCTCTCAGGAATAAAGCTTCTAGTTACTGAGACAAGTCACCAGTTTCTCTGTGTGCACTGAACACACCTTTGTCTTTTAAAAATGTCTTTATAGTCTGCAAATGTGATGGTTTTTAAGAACACCTGAGAGAGTAGACTTGAGCGTCAGGGGAAGGAAATAGCGGTCTTTTAGGACTGTCTTTTTTTGGGAAGTGATTTCATGTGTCCTTCAGGAAATTCTGACTTGGGACAAGCCTTGCTATTTCCCTTACAAAATGAAATGTCTCTGCTCTATGTTTTCTAGGGATAAATAAATACTTAAAACCTATTGTGCAGAAACGGCCAGTATGTTTAAAGAACTGAAGGCTTTTATTGATGAGTAACATGGAAACAAAGACACTGCTGGGGTAGGTTTCACATGAAGGGACTTGCTGGTCAGAAGGACGGCAGAAGCTCTGCTCAGATCGACTTTCTCTGTGTAGCCCTGGCTGTCCTGGAACTCACTCTGTAGACCAGGCTGGCCTCGAACTCAGAAAGCCTCCCAAGTGGTGGAATTAAAGCCACCACTGCCCGGCTGACATTTCTATAATTAAAATGCTATTTTTTTGGCTAAAACTTTAGAAGCCAATATATCATCATCTTATACTTTCTCACATTATAAATAAGATTGAAATAAATCACTTTGTAAAAACATTATGCAAATTGGAAATTATTTCTGACAGATCAACTCTTACAGTTTTATAGGCTATTCCTTTTTTCTCCTTTGAAATGACAAAGGAAAGTTGACTTCAATCAAAATAGCACATCTCATAAATCACAAGTTTAATGTTACTTGTTTTCAGTAGGCTTTGAAAACCTTACTACAGTTACACTCAAGTAGAATTAAGTTGACAACGCCTGACTAAATTCAGAGAAAATAAATACTAGTCTTCTAAAATATACAGGACTCGATCCCTAATGTGAACATAAAATTCAAATGCCTTCAGTGTTCTGCCTTGAAGATATGTTAGCCTCACTGTGAGCAAAGAGCAACATTCCTTTGCATTTCCCAAGGCCATTACACTGAGACTCATCAGATACCTATAACACTTGCTGAAGTTACCCCTTAAATATTTCTATTTGACTGTTTCCAAGCATCCTTATCTTTTTTGATAACTTTTGGTTGAAAGTTGATTTTGTTCGATATTAGAATGACTACTCCAGCTTGTTTCTTGGAACCATTTGCTTGGAAAATTGTTTTCCAACCTTTTACTCTGAGGTACTTTGCCACTGAGGTGAGTTTCCTGTATGCATCAAAATGCTGGGTCCTGTTTACATATCCAGTCTGTTAGTCTATGGCTTTTTATTGGGGAGTTGAGTCCATTGATGTTAAGAGATATTAAGGAAAAGTGATTGTTACTTCCTGTTATTTTTGTTGTTAGAGGTGGTATTATGTTTGTGTGTTTAGTGGCTATTCCTGATTGTCAACTTGACTATTTCTGGAATGAACTACAATCTAGAATTTAGAAGGCTCACCTGTGATCCAGATCTTGAGGCTGGAAGACACAAATTTCTGACCTGGATCTTGGCATGGAGATTGTGAGGCATAGTGACCATGAAAAGCTTAGGCCCAGGCAAAGTAGTACACACCCTTAGTCCCAGGAGACTGAGGCAAGGAGATCTCTGAGTTCAAGGTCAGCCTGGGACAAAGCAAGTCCCAGATCCAGGCATGGTGGTAGACAGCTTTAATCTGGGCCACTGCTTCTGCTGGAGACCTGCATAAGGACATTGGAAGAAAAAAGATTAATTGCTCTTCTTTGCCTGCTTGCCTTGTGGGACTGAGCAACTGTTAGATCCTGTTAGTCATTCATAGCTACTGATGACTATTGTTGGGGAGTTGGATTACAGACTGTAAGTCATTAACAAATTCCTTTACTATATAGAGACTACCACAAGTTCTGTGACTCTAGAGAACCCTGAATAATACAGTACGGTTGTCTTCTTACGGGTTTGTTGAAAGATTACTTTCTTGCTTTTTCTAGGGTGTAGTTTTCCTCCTTGTGTTGGTGTTTTCCATCTATTATCTTTTGTAGGGCTGGATTTGTGAAAAGATATTGTGTAAATTTTGTTTTGTCATGGAATATCTTGTTTTCTCTGTCTGTGGTAATTGAGAGTTTTTCTGGGTATAGCAGCCTGGGCTGGCACTTGTGTTCTCTTAGAGTCTGTATGAGATCTGCCCAGGATCTTCTAGCTTTCATAGTCTTGGTGAGAAGTCTGGTGTAATTCTGATAGGTCCACCTTTATATATTACTTGACCTTTTTCCCTTACTGCTTTTAATATTCTTTCCTTGTTTTGTGTATTTGGTGGTTTGATTATTATGTGACTGGAGGAATTTCTTTTCTGTTCCAAAATATTTAGAGTTCTGTAGGCATCTTGTATGTTCATGGGCATCTCTTTCTTTAGGTTAGAGAAGTTTTCTTCTATAATTTTGTTGAAGATATTTACTGGCCCTTTAAGCTGGGAATCTTCATTCTCTTCTATATCTATTATCTTTAGGTTTGGTCTTCTCTTTGTGTCCTTGATTTCCTGGATGTTTTGTGTGTTAGCAGCTTTTTGCATTTTGTATTTTCTTTGACTGTTGTGTTAAATGTTTTCTATGGTATCTTCTGCACCTGAGATTCTCTCTTCTATCTCTTGTATTCTGTTGGTGATGCTGCATCTATGACTCTTGATCTCTTTCCTAGGTTTTCTAACTCCCGGGTTATCTTCCTTTGTGGTTTCTTTATTGTTTCTGTTTCCATTTTTAGATCCTGGATGGTTTTGTTTAATTGCTTCACCTGCTTGGCTGTGTTTCCCTGTAATTCTTTAAGGGATTTTTGTGTTTCCTCTTTAAGGGCTTCTAGCTGTTTACCTGTGTTCTCCTGTATTTCTTTAAGTGAAAGTATTTATGTACTTTTTGAAGTCCTCTATCATCATCATGAAAAGTGATTTTAAATCCAAATTTTGCTTTTCCGGTGTGATGGTGTATCCAGGACTTGCTATGGTGGGAGAATTGGGTTCTGATGATGCCAAGTAACCTTGGTCTCTGTTGCTTATGTTCTTGTCTTGCCTCCTGCCATCTGGTTATCTCTAGAGCTACATTCCTTCCCTTTATCTGACTAGAGCCTCTCCTTCCTGTTATCCTGGGTGTGTCAGAAACTCCACATCGACTAGCTGTCTCTGGGATCCTGTGATTCTGGGATCCTGGGATCCTGGGTGTGTCAGAGCTCCTGGGATCCTGGATGTGTTAGAGTGCCTGGGAGTGGAGCTTCCTCTGGGAGTTGTGGGGCTGGCCGAGGAGTTGGCACCTGAGGTCTGCTCAGGGCACCAGCCCAGACTGGAAGCAGCCTATTTTGAGTTTCTTTAATAAAAATAAATAAGTAAAGTAGAACAACAACTGAAAACACTTGGCCTCTTCAACAGCCTGCTTTTCAAAGGGAATCTGAATGTGCTAGAAAAGAAAAACAGTGTTGTCAGGGTGTTGAGATCTTACAGTGGTATTTTTAGTATCTTTGAGCATTTTTGTAGTATTTTCAGAAACTGAAAACAGAACATGACAATTCTCATTGTCATAAATACTGTAGGTGCTGGTGTCTAATTTATATGATTTAATTATTATTAATTTAATTATACCTGACTATAATTATTAAGTCTTCTGCACAGTGCTGGGATTACAGCTGTGTGCCACCCTGCCAGCCTTTTTAAAGTGGATTCCAGGGAGTGTTTGTCCTCCTGAGCCATCTCTCTGGTTCCAGCTCTTCGGGCTCTATACTCAGAATTAGAATAGGTAGGTGTTTTCAGTATTGTGTTTTGAGTTTTTAAGGAACCATCCGTTTTTTCCCACAGCAGCTGTATTGTGTTCTTCCCACCACTGAGATAGAGACCCAACCCATAGCTCATTCCTTTGTTATGGCAGCCATCCCAGTGGTCCTGAGGTAGGTGTGTGAGTGTATAATGATATAAATCTTGAAAAAAGGTAACTTTGAGGCAGCTCTAATGGGGTGGAGTATAGGAGGAGCAGGGGGTATAGTCAGCTGTATATATCTGTGGATTCCTATTAGAGATCAAACCAACCATGATTGAAGATACTAAAAAATGGTACTGAGCATACATATATTTTTCTTCTGAATAGTCCCTAAACAAAAAGCATAAATATAATATTTAATATTTATTAAGTTATCTAGAGATGATTTAAAGTCTATGTTGGTTTATATACACATACAAGGGGAGGAAGACTTGAGCTTTTGTGAATTTTCCATGCCTGAGAGGAGTCCTGGAACCTTGGCACCATGGATACCAGGGAGAACTAGATTTGACTAAATTGAATTTGAAGGTATTTTCTTTTCTACCTGCTCTTTTCTTAATGGTGGGTGATCCAGCAGCCTCCTGTCTTCCTTCACTGGACTTCTGATGTGATTAAAGGGGAGGAGGGAGCTGCACACTGTGGTGGTCCTAGGTGGGCTATTGTCTGTTTGTCTACATCAGATTCTTCATAGCTTCAGTTCCCTGAGTTTGGTTAATGGGAGGCATATTCTTTTAACCAAACAATAGTGATCTGTTTGGCCACTGTGCACTGCGGCTACAGGACCCTCCGTTATTCTGCGCATGGTGGAAATGAATCTGCTTTTTAAAGAGATCAATCTACTGTGCACACTTGCCTTGCTATATACGCATACTGCCATGTTCTACCATGTTCCTCCAGAAACCTCCCTTCATCCCTACTGCCTTTGCTGCCCCATGATGGCAGTTCTTTCCACTCTTCAGAGTTCTGCACCTGCAGCCTACTGCTCCCACGACTCGCAGTCCTCCCTTCCCTCTCCTTTACTCCCGACTCTTGGGCACACACCTTCTCTTACAACGCTCCTATCTCTGTGCGTACTTGACTCTGCCAGCCCTACCCCCAAGTAGTGCTTGTCAGGGCACATTGTTAGCTTGATCTCTAGGAACAACTGTGTCACATAGGGTCTGTCCATATTGATGACCAGCCCTGTGGACAGTGAGCCTAGAGTGCCTCCTCAGTTAGGGTACAGCCCACTGAGGGTCCTACTAGTGGAATGAGGAACAAGTGCAAATTGTGCCCCTGGGCACTTAGTTTAGAGGTGATCATCCTAGACCCCTTCCCCATATTCTGACGCTCTTTGACCCTATGCACTCAAAATAAAAAGACTGATTTAACTATTCAAAAATGTAAGGCTTTATTCTAAAATTTCTATAAATCTACAAAGAAAAATAAGCTCTTAGCATGTAAAAGGTGGAGCAGGAAATACAAAGAGGATGGTCACAATGCTTATAATTTCCATGTAGAGAAATGCTTTCTAGTCCAGAAAAGGCCAAGTTCAGTCCTGCATCTAGACAGGTCTCTGTTTTGGCCCTCAAAAAATGTTTTGTAATTTCTGTCTGTAGATGTCTGGTTTTGTTTGTTTGTTTTTTTAAATTTATTCTCCCAGTGAATCTCTTTTCTCCTCTAAAGATCCAGTAGCAATTCTGATACATCTTCAACAGCAAGCAGGAGCATTAGCCTCAAGGCCTAATACATTAAAAAAAAAGTTCTATGCTCATTCTTGGTGTATTTATATTCTCCCATGTTATTCTTAAATAACATGTTCATGTTGATCTGAAGGTCCTGAGTCTGTTTGGGTGGTAGGGCCCCTTTAGATCAGTAAGGGTCAGCTGAATTTATTTTTCCTCATGACTAGTGCTCTTACGCCCAACCTCTACCTTCTTTGCCTCTGTATTTTACAACTGGATCTTTAAAGCCCTGTCTGTAGTGGGATGGTGATGTAGGTGGAAAACCGTTTGTAGCACATTGGTGTTTGTCACCATTTTCTGCATCAGTGACCTGACAGACAGGCTGGAATGGGCTCTGCAGGTACTGCCTTCCACTTCTGACTCTTTAGTTTGTACCCTAGTATGATGAAGCCCAGTTCACTGAGCTTCGTGGGCACCAGAGAAATGGGGAGAGCAGTGCTTTAATAACTTCTCCAGCAGACCTTGCTGATGCTGGGGGCCTGGGGAGAATTGTTTTCCTTTCTCTCTCTCTCTTTTAATTTTTATTTTTTAATTTTTATTTTTTTGGTTTTTCGAGACAGGGTTTCTCTGTGTAGCCCTGGTTGACCTGAAACTCACTCAGTAGACCAGGCTGGCCTCGAACTCAGAAATCCTCCTGCCTCTGCCTCCCGAGTGCTGGGTTTAAAGGCTGCGCCATCACTGCCCAGCACTTGTTCTCTTTTTAACAATTTCAGTTTCATAAGAAAATCTAAGATAATATTCCTTTAGTCACATCAGGGGAGGTATATTTCCATTCTTGGAGAGAAAATATTGCCTCATGTCCTAGGGTCATTCTACAACCAGCAAAAGCCAGAGAAACAGTGTGGTTGCATTTCCTGAACCATCTAGAACTGTGTTGGTATTGAGGCACCTTGGATAGGGTGAAGCAGAGTTTATATTCCTTATCACTTGGTACTTGTCTCGAAAAATCAGCTCTTTGTTGTTTGTTTTAGACTCAGTCTCACCACGTAGCCCAGAAACTTGCTATATAGCATGTCTGGCCACAAATCCATGATCCCCTTGTCTCAGTGTCCTAAGCACTATGTAATTTTAGGTGTGAGCCGCCAGACCTGGCTCCTCAGAGTAGCTCTGCTCTTTGGAGATGAAGAGTTGCTGGATGTATTTCTTTCTGTTTCTCCCTACTGTCCTCACTAACTTTGAGGATGTTCTCTAAACTTTCATGTGTAAAGACTTGAGGTGTGTGTGTGTTAAGGGGAGATTCCACAGACTAGAATTTTGAGTATGACACAGGACGGAAATGTACCTAACACCCATGCATGTCCTTCCTGCTGCAGATGGCCGGAGTGATGAGTCTTTGTGGCAGAGGTTTGCAGGCAGAATGAAGCTCAGTTCCAGATGTAAGAATTAGTAATAACTGTTATTCCAGCAAGCCTTTCTCTGTAGGCCTGTTACTGCTGAGCTTCAAGTTATGTTGGATGGTCTAGGAGCTGGGCTCCTCGGGTTAAGGGCAGTTTGCAGTTTGGGTAGAAAGGTTTGGGCTTACGGAAAATTTACGTTACTTCTGAGATTTAGTTTTAGTTCACAGTGTTGATATTCAGGGTACTGGGAAAGTCTGTTTCCCTTCTAGCCAGCCCAGTTGCCCTCCCTGTAGGCATCTGCGTTATTCTCCCTTTGCATTCTGTATCTCTAAACAACCTTTAATCCTTTCTAATGTGCTGATGGCTTTAGACCATCAGCTTTTCTGATATTTGCCATCTTTCTGTATGGAGGGAGGAAAGCTTTCCATGCAGAGCACATCTCATTCATCTGATGGTTGCACAGAATTCAGGTAGATGTGTAGCCTACTGTATCCTCATTTAAATGGAAAGAAGCATTTGCATGATTGGAGCTTCACTGCTCCTGCAAACTGCTTCTTACAGCATCCAGAGTTAGCAAAGGAACTGTAGCTTAAAGCCTGTCTCAGGAGTTCCAAGGTCTTCTGTTTTAAAGTGCTTGTTACCATCTGTACTAATTAGGGTTCTTTATAGGTACACTCCCACTATAATTATAAAAAGAATGCATTAGGTCAGCTTAATCAATATTCTGGAAATAATAGCAACAGCTGCATCACACCAGAGAAGACCAAGAACCTGATATTTGCTTAGTTCTTGACTGCTGCCTCAGCAGTCCCAGTCTGATGTCAAAGACCTGGAGGATTCCAGGAGAGCCACTGGATTCCCCAGCCCACATGGGCAGGCAAGAAATGCTCATTCTAATATCCGAGAAGAAATCAGCAGCATTACAAAGTAATTTAATTGGGTAACAAGAGGCAAGGCCAACTGAGCGAAAGAAAATGGTTTGTTTGTTTGATTTTTTTTTCCATAACCTCTTTACCTAGGTTGCTAAGGTATCACCTACCTTTGGGGTGATTCTTCCCACACCAGTCAAAGGCAGTTAAGACAATTGCTCAGTTGACACTCTACTCAGAGTAGGACTTTTGGAAGTTGATATTTAAAAGCAGTGGTCACACCAGGTTCATTCTTTGCTAATGTAATTTACATTATGTGTAGGTGGTTTGGACAAGGACCTGTCTTCCCTGTGCAGGTAAGGGCTGTTCAGTGGAACAGAAAAGGGACCCAAAAAGAATATCTTGTCAGTCAGTTGGGATCTGAAAACTCCAGAGGCAGGGGAAGAAAAGATTGGTGGGCTTTTGTGAAGAGAGTATTTGGTATGTGATACCCTAGAGATAAGACCTGAGAAGTGGTGCTTGAGCCTTATTACAGAGGCTCAGGAATAGGGCACATGGGAGTTCTGGGGTTCACCTGTGTGATAAGAAATCTCGCACATAGTCTAGAGTATTTGAACACTTCACCTTCATTAGGACATTCTGTTTGGGAAATTTAGGTGGTGTAACCTTGTTAGAGGAAATAGGTCACTGGAAAGTGTTGTGGTAGTTGTTGTTTGCTTTCTCTGTTTGGTAAAGGATGTTCACTTTCAGTACTCTGTTCCTGATAACATGCTTACCTCTTCCTCTACCTAGTAGACTCTTATCCTTCTGGACCTATGATCCCAAATAAACCTTTAGTTCTAGAAGTTGGCATGGTGCTTTGTCACAGCAACAGAAAAGTAATCCGAGTTTGGAGGGAACATTGGACTGCAAGACTTGGCTGTGCTGAGGGTAGGGCAGTGGTTTCACATAATCAGCAGCTTAGATCAAGTCTAGCACTCAGGCATGGTGCAGAGTGAGTTTGCCTCACGATCTCCCTGCTTTCCATTAGAAAGACCCATGTGTGTTGAGACACAGGTCGTTTGAGGATGGGATGTACAAGTAAGATGGAAGAGATCAGAAGAGATCCTTAGGGAGGCTGCTATCACAGTGACAGTTAAATTATGGCATGAGTTTTCAAGGGAGATTCAGACCATAGCAGAAGGAGTTCATGATGTAAGCCTAGGGGGTGTGAGCCATGGATAACGTTTTTTGTTTGTTTGTTTGTTTTTCAAAACAGGGTTTCTCTGTATAGCCCTGACTGTCCTGGAACTCACTCTGTAGACCAGGCTGGCCTCAAACTCAAAAATCCTCCTGCCTCTGCTGGGATTAAAGGCGTGCGCCCCCACTGCCGGCTGGATAACGGTTTCGTAACTAGGAATCAGCACCTATCAGCAGGGGCTGGCTACCAGGCCAAGCTAGAAACACAGGGAAGTCTGATAAGTCTTTTGTTGTGCAGGAGACACACAGAACGTACCAGCCACAGTTTTCAGTCCCCATTGTCGTGAGGTAACCTTTTTGCACATACAAACAGACCTGCTCTGTGAGGGTAGAGGAGGCTGCAGTTAGCGTGTGGGCAGCCCTGTTCAGTGAGGTTCCTGTTGTTGCCTGGCCTTTAGCACCTTAACTCTGTCTGTAGTAGGAAGTAGAAAAGGGAAGTTATTATGTTTCTGCATGTCTCCTCCCCTTTTCCTTTTGAAGGATGAAAACCAGCATCTTTTTTTTTTTCACAGAAGTATATTTTATTTATTTTTTTGATATTTTATTTACATTTCAAATGTTTTCCCCTTTCCAGATCTCCCCTTTGGAACCTCCCCATTCCCTCCCCCTCCCCCTGCCACTATGGGGGTATTCTCCCACCCACTCACCCACCCACCCACTTACCCACCCACTCACCCACTCTCGTCTTCACTCCTTGGCATTCTCCTATACTGGGGATCTAACACCCTTAGGCCCAAGGGCCTTTCCTCCTCCTGATGGCTAACAAGACCCTCCTCTGCCACATATGTGGCCAGCACCATGGGTCCCTCCTTGTATATTCTTTGGTTTGTGATCCAGTGTCCGGGAGCATCGAGGGATCAGGCCAGTTGACACTGAAAACCAGCATCTTGGATCTTTTGGCTAGTTATACCAGAAGTTCACTGTTGCTCTTACTTGTTCTTTTTTGCTGGGGGGGAGGGGAGGATTTTAATTGGGTCACTATAGCTCATCCATGGTTTTACCACCATACAGTCTTTGCTTTGTTGGGATTTTGAAGCTATGCAAGGCCCATCTTCCCCCAGAGCAGCTGATGTTTCATGGTGGCGAGGGAGTAATGCAGTTAGGTTGTCAGCAACCTCATTCACTGGGTGGTCAAGATTTTCTCAGATCTATGTCTTGTTCCTTCCCTTGTCTAAAGACAGTCTGCCTGTGTAAATCAGTTGCTTTTGATGAGGGAGGTGGTCTGGTTGTAATGCAGCTCATACTTCAGTGCTGGAAATGGTGTCGAACATCTGCAGGTTAAAGGGGGTGATGGATCCAGCTCTACTTTGACTCGGGTTGTTTCACCACTTTAACTACCATTATATTGTATCGTGGCCTGTGTGGGTTGGGAACTCATGTCTGGAGGTTTGGTCAGATCTAGACCAGACAGCCACTGGGAAGACTCACCAGCACATGGCTTCTTGGCTAACTCTGGAATGACACACTCAGCACCACTGTCAATGTGTACACATAACTCCCTGTCCAGCCTTCTTCCATGGTTACTCAGCCCCCAGACTGACTGTCCTAGCAAGTGAGGCAGCACCAGGCTGGCTGTGTCCAGCTTCAGAAGTCACTTCGGTTCTCCTTGTAGTCAAAAGCAGCACAAAGCTTATGGAGTTCAGAGATGGGACACAGAGCACAGACTGTTGGGGTAGATGTTATATAAATGCAGTCTTGGAGTCCCTGTGATGGCTTGAATGAGAATGGCCCCATAGACTCGTATATTTGAATACTTAGTCCCCAGTTGGTTGAACTGTTTGTGAAGGATTAGGAGGTGTGGCCTTGTTGGTGCAGGTTTCACATGAGGGTGAGCTTTGAGGTTTTTTTTTTTTTTTTTCCTGAGCTGAAAACATATAACAAATTTTAATTTCCCTGTTAACAACTCCGTAAGAAATATAGAATGAATATCCCTATTTGCAATAAAGGTCATATTTTAAAAGTTCAGAGCTAACCTCATCTCACTAATAAGAAGAAAATGGCAAGATGCCCACTCTTGTAACTTTTACTTAACACGGTACTAGCCATAGCCAGAATAACTAAGGAACAAAACAAATTAAAAGACACTCAAAATGGAAAAGAAGTTTAGAATGACTGTTTGCAGACAGTATAATCATACATATAATAAGTCCCCAAAACTCCACCAAAAAACAACATTAAAGGATCTAAGAATCCAGTTATTTCACAACATAAAACCAAAATATAACAATCAACAGTCTTTCTACATATTGATTCATCCTATTCATGAAAACAAGTTATCTGGATTTTCCTTATTTATTTGCATCTTTTATTTATTTCATCAGTGTTTTATAGTTTTCAGATGTAAATCTCGATTTTCTGTTTTACTTTTTTATTTAAGTAAATGAGATTATTTTCTCAATTTTGTTTGTGGGGCTTTGAGGTTTTAAGAGCTTACATCATTCCCGGGTAGTATTTTTCTCACTCTGCTTATGGATCAGATACAGGCTCCTAGCCACTGCTTCAGCACCGTGCCTGGCCTGCTGCCATGTTCCCTGCCATGATGGTCTGTAGACTCACCCTCTAAAACTGTAAGCTCCCCAACCCCCATTAAATGCTTCCTTCCATTGCTGTGGTGATTTGAATAAGAATGGACCCCATAGGTCCATGTATTTGAATGTTTCCTTACCAGGGAGCAGAACTCTTTGAAAGGATTAGAAGGGTTAGGAAGGTGTGGCCTTGTTAGAATTGTGTCACTGAGGATGGGCTTTAATTATTCAAAAGTCCATGCCAAGCCCATTCTTTCTCCTTCTCTCTGCTTGAAGATCAAAATGTAACTCAGCTACTGCTCTAGCACCATACTCCCAAGTATGATGATGATTGAGTAAACCACTGAAGTTAAGCAAGCCCCCAGTTAAATGCTTTCTTTTATAAGAGTTGTGTTAGTCATGGTGTCTCTTCACGGCAAAAGAACAGTGATTGAGGCCGTCCCTTTGTATAAAAACACAGTGACACCACAGGGCTTTTCCAGAAGCACTGGGTCAGGTGAGGCATTTGGTTCACTAAACACTTAGAAGAGCTAGAGGCAGGCATTAAGCTGTCCAAAGCAGAATGAGTGCAGCAGCATTGTTCTGGAGCTTCCTCTGCCAGTTATACTTGAAATGAGTTTAGGGTACCCTCTGTGTGTACAATTTCTATTCTGAATAGTTTCTAAATTAAAATGATCTAAATTAAACTGAGTGGTTACAATAGCTGCTCATCTTCCTGAACTGCTGAGTGTCCTCCATAGGGGGATAGGCTTACTGCCCACCAGGGACTTCCTTTAGGTTAATGACACTTGTCATATGGCATCAAGTTAGGGATTAGCTTCAAGGACAGTTTTGGACATGAGCATAGTGCCATTCTTCCCTATAGATAAGGTGTGTGTGGTAGATTATACCAATAATCTTAACACTCAAGAATTTGAGGTAGGCAGATTCTAGTTGGCTTGGGCTACATAATAAGACCCAGTTTCGAAAACAAACCATTCAAGTTGAGGGTGATAGTACACACCTTTAACCCAGAAGCAAGTGGATCTGTGAGTCCAGGCCAGCCGGTGCTACATAGCAAGTTCCAGGCCAGTCAGGTCTGCATAAAGAGGCTGAATGAAAACAAAACAAAACCCAGAAGTTTTAGAAACGCTTCATTTAGTATATCTTACTTTAATTTTTCAGGTTTCTTACTTTCGTGTGCTAGTTCATTTCCCTACTATTTCCCTTCTCTTCTGCTTGGGAAGGTTTGGTGTTGGTTGTTTTTTGAGGGGGGGGGTGGCCGGGGTCAGTTACATTTTCCTTTTTTAACAATGAGGTTTCTTGGGAGGGATGCTTTGGATACTGATACTAATCAGAATCCAGTGGCAACAAAAAAGATACCTGGGCTCATTGGAAACTAACCTTAAGGTCTTACCCAATTTCATACCGTGCCCAGCCCTGTCAGCAAGGAGATTTGTACTCACTGTGTGTGAATTCCCTATATCCAGACAGGAAAGAATGTTAGGGCTTCACATTCACAGCACAGGTGTCTATGAAATAGTCCTCTGCTTGGTAATTTAAAGTGATGGGGGGGGGGGCGTGGTCTAGTATTGGTTTAATATCCCTTATCTAAAATAACTGGGGCCAGATTTGTTTCAGATTTTTAGAGGTTTTTTTTTTTGTTTTTTGTTTTTTTTTTAAAGAGGAATTATTTGCATGTCCTTGAGTTGTCTTAGGAAGGGAACTGATTCTAAACACAACCAACTTTCCTTCCTCCCTCCCTCCCTCCCTTTCTTTCTTTTCTTTCTTTCTGGTTTTTCAAGACAGGGTTTCTCTGTGTAGCCCTGGCTGTCCTGGAACTCACTCTGTAGACCCGGCTGGCCTCGGAACTCAGAAATCCTCCTGCCTCTGCCTCCCAAGTGCTGGGATTAAAGGCGTGCGTCACCACTGCCCAGCTCTTCATTTGTTTCTTACATGTGTAGTCTGAAGATAATTTTATACAGTATTCTGAATAATTTTCAGCGTGAAACTGACTTTCATGCTATGAAATTTCCTGATTGTAGTAACATCATGCCAAGGTTCAGCATTTTGCATTTGGGCACATTTCAGATACCAGATTTTGAATTAGAGATTCTCAAGATTTTTATGTGTTTATATCACGTATAGTAAGATGCCATTGTTAGGTCATGACTAATTCTATGCAGGTACTAGAGGCAACTGTGCTCGGGCACCTGGTTGATGACCTGCTTGCCTATGACCAGAGTGGATGAGGCTGAAGGAAGTGGTAAGGGATCAATGAAATGTAGCCCAGTGGCTTCTTTGGGCTCTGGCTGCATCAACATCATGCATAGAGAGAGCTTGGATAGAACTTTGGGTCTTTAGGGCATGCGATTCTTTTACCTTCCCTCCCTCCCTCCTTCCCTCCCTCCCTCCCTCTCTCCCTCCTTCTATCCCTTCCTTTCTCCTTTCTTCCCCCTCTTTTTTTAAAGGAATGGATCTTTCTTAAACAGAATGTTGAGGACAAAATGTTTTTCAAAGCACATCCTTGAATTCCAAATGCCAGAGCTGCACGAATACATGAAAATCTTATTTTCTACTTTTTATAGTCTTCATTTTTTTGAAAACAGAGTATATGTTTTATTGTCATTTTGAATGCTAATATTTTTGTAAACTTTGAATAGCATTTAAAAATTGAAATTTGATTAGTTGGAATCCCTGAATATTGTAGATTTAAATGCTGATTTATATGTATATATTTTTTCTTCTTTCTCTTGCAGCTGTTTGGGGCAACTTTGTTAACATGAGGTAATTGTTTTTAATTGCTTGGGCATTATGGTTGGGTTCTATAGACTCACTTGTAACTCAGTTGGATTGTGGGTTATTTTTTGATGAAGCTGTTATACTGTTTACACACGGGTGTGTTTCATGTCTTTTGTGGGTGTTCTCAAGGGATACAACTGATTTTAGAGTTTATCTCTGCAGAGTTCAGATGGAAATGATGGTCACTCAGTGTTGCCTGTCTCCTTCCTCCTCCTCCCGTAGATGTACACAGTTGACACTACCTTCTAATTGTCGTATTTAAAGTGCGTTCTGGGTGGCTTTGGTGGGAACATAGGGCCTTTTGCACAGTTCTTCTAGAAGGTAATGTCTTAGAGAAACAATGGCTGCCTTTTTGCCTCAGGAAGCTGCAGGTTGAGTCTTCCTTATCTCCAAAATGCTTGGGAACAGAAGTATTTAGATTTTAAAGGGGTTTTGTTTATTTTCTTTTTCATATTTTAGAATATTTTTGCTTATAAATGAAATTGTGTGGACTAGGACCCATGTTTAAATACAGGGTTCACTTGTGTTTCTTATACATAAATAGCCTGAAGATGACTTTATAGATACTTTTGGTGTTTGACCTGGACTTAGCCTTTGATGTGAGCTGTGGAATTTTCTTGTTGGTGCTTACTGTGTTTCAGATTTCAGGGTATTTTGGGATGTTTGGGTTTTCAGATTTGGGATGTTTGGTCTAATCTAGATGTGGTTGTCTAGACCTTCCTTTCTGGAGTTAAAGTTTGTGATACTCTCTAGGTTGAGTGTGCATGCCTTTTTGTTTCTGTTTCTGTTTTGTTTTTTTTGGGGGGGGGCATAGTATTACAATGAAGTACAGGTTACTTTTGAACTTACAGTATAGCCCAGGTCGCCTCAAGTACGTGATCCTCAGTGCTTATGCCAGGAATAAAGCCATTCATTACTGAACTGGCTTTATTATTATTATTATTATTATTATTATTATTATTATTATTTTTAAATAAGCAGGGAGGATACTTGTAAAGATCCAAGATCCAAGTAAAAATTCTTGAGTTCTAAATTAAATTTAAAAATAACACTTAAAAAATCAGCCGAAGAGTAATAAACATTTATCATGCAAGCAGACTTGCCATGATAGAACAGTTTTCTGCTTAAAGAAACATTTGCTCCACCTTGTTATCTCCTAGTATCAGGATATGGAACAGTAGCTGTTGGTGATGGGGAGGTTGGCTTTGAGATCTTCAAGTTTCTCACAAGAAACAAGCTGGCTTCCCCAGTCCCTAGTAGCCTCTTCTTGTGGAATTGGTTTGTAAGTGAGTGGGGCTGTGTTGATCTGATTCCCACTGCCAGTGTGTGTCCCCTAACAAAAGTGGCTGTGTGTGGAGATCTGAGGTGCTCAGTTCTCATTTAGAGGTACTCTGTTTTTACTTGGAATAACTCCATTTTGTGTTAAATCCCTGAAAAAGCCCAGTAGACTAACACAGACTCCTATAGACACTCTACATCCTGCATCATAAAATTTTTTGTTGGGTGTAACATGGGTGAGCTTATTTAGATTAAAAGAAGCAATCTGTTGGGTAAAACCACTTGTTCATAGGCAATTTCTTCATACTGTCTTATTGGTGACCAGTACTTGAGCAAGCTGGGCAGAGGGTCTGTAAGTAGGATTTGTTTTGGCCTAATATCTTGAAGGCACAAAGTCTTTCAACTGATCTCAGTTCTGTAGCTTTCTGCTCAACAGGTCTATCCAGGAAAATGGTGAACTTAAGATCGAAAGCAAGATTGAAGAGGTTAGTCTATTTTCTGTTTTGCTTCTATTTCATTTGTGTATCTGTCAATCTCCCTTCCTGTGTGTTTGAAACTCAGACGTCATTCCGTTCTGTTTGTTAGTCTATAGACCATTGCCCTATTAAGATTTGTGGTCCTTACGCTGGGCAACCCTCCAGTGTTAAACTACGACAAAAGCAGCGGGAGGCCTGTTTGCTTTAAACTTGATTTTGTTCTCGTTCCAGATTGTTGAACCATTGAGAGAGAAAATCAGAGATTTGGAAAAAAGGTATGCACACACTTTTTGTTTTGCCTTTAAAAAAGGTCTTAGATGTATGACAGGAAATATTGGTGTTTAGAGTGTTCCTCTCAGTTGAGTTCATTATATAGGAAAGTTAAATATGAACTTAGAGGACATAAAAATTCTCATGAGAGATCTTTTCCTTCTGTAAGAAGCTAAGTTCTTAGTATTTGAATGTAGTGGTGGAGGTTTAGAGACGGGGTCTCCTTTTGTTGCTCAGATTCTCCTAGAGCTCACTGTGTCCTTCTGGTCTGGAGTTCACAGTCCTCCTACCTTAGTCTTCTGAATGTCTGAATTACACACATGTACTACCACACCAGGTCCTGGTTGTGGTGTTTTAATACATTTTAAAACCCTTTATTATTAAGGACTATTTCCTAAGTATGCAATAGATTTCCTTTAGGAAAACAAAAGGGAACGTTTATCTGTCTGCTACGCGTTTGAAGTTAATTTTTACTGTGATTTTGCTGAAGTCTAATGACATCCTAAGTTTTAAAAAGAAATCCTTCTAAAATTAAGCCTGGGAGATACGTCAGTGGAAAGTCTTACGCTGTAAGAATGAGGGCTGGAGTTAGGAACTCCCAAACACACATGAAACTCCTATAGTAGATGTGCAGCTCCTGCAATGCCGGTAAGACAGTTGATTCTCCTGCCCAGTTCTTTGGATTTTTGTAAAATACTTTTTCCTCATGATTAGCCACCCCTATATACACACCTTCTTCACCATTCTATACGCTCTTGATTTTTTTGTTGTTAATTTTTGGTAATGCACTGAGTCCCGTTAGTGATTCTTGCTGGAATGTTGACTGATCTTGTTAGCCTGATCTTGTGCAGCTGTGAGTTCATGGTACAGTGGTCATGTTGTGTCCCCAAAACAGCATTCTTCCTCCTCTTCTTCTGGCTCTTAGAGTCTTTCTACCACTTCGGCAATTCTGATGAGCCTTGGGGTAGGGACATGGGTTTGACACTTAAGGCTGAGTACTAAATGGTCAGTTGTTCTCAGCACTTGGACAGCTTATGAGTCTGTGCATTAGCTATTGCCAACTGCGGCGAATAGAGGTGACTCTGGCCAAGGTTACGATAAGCTCTAATCTAAGGAATTTAGAAAAAAGAATTTATTTGAGTTTATGGTTCCAGAGGTATGAATCCACGATGGCAACAAATGACAGACATAGCAGTAAGAACAGAAGCTGAGAACTTCTATCTTAAAACTTCAAGAAGCAGAGAGAGGCAGGCAGGCAGGGAGGGAGGGAGGGAGGGAGGGGGGGACCTAGAGAACTAGAAATGGTGTCTTTAGCTCTTTCAGAGCTTTGCTGTAGTGACAGGCCTCCCCCAGCAAGGCTACACTACATAAAGCCCCACAAACAACACCATCAGCTGGGAACCAAGAATTAACATACAGGACATTTCTCATTCAAAGCATCATAGTCCACTCCTTGGCCTCCGTAATGCAAACTGCATTTTATCGGGCTTTAAAGGTCTCCGTAGTCTTTTACAGTTACAACATTGTTTAAAGGGCCATAATCTCTTCTGATATTTTATGTAGTATCTTAATTGCAACCTTCTGTAAAATCAAAAAGTAAATTATATACCACTAACATACAGTGGCACAGAAGATACATTGCTATTTTAAAATGGATGAAGGGCAAATTCCATATCCTGTAGTTCCATGTCTGAATTTGGGGACTTGAATTATAAAGGGTTTACATGGCTCTACGCTTCCAGCTTTAATACCTTTCTTGGTCTGGTTCAACTTTGTGTATACCGCTTCCTTTGGCAGGCACCTCCTGGCTCTGGCACCTCCAACTTCTGGTAGATTCCAACACAACCCAAACTTTACTTTTACAACTTCACAAAATGAGTTCTCAGGGCCTTTGCATAGAGACTTCTCTGACACACGTTGACTGGCTTTGGAGGCTCTCTGAAACTGCTGTGGATGATTCTATAACCTCTTCACTCTTATATTCTTGGTGCCTCTAAAGACAGCACAGTATGGAAAACATTGCCATGCCCCTGGGAATGGACCCTGGTCCCCTGGAACCACTTTAACATCAGCTTTTTTGATTGCAGTTGCCTTTCAGAAGCAGAAAACATCTTATGATTTTTCTTTTTTTGAAGTTGGAAGCTTAGCTGGGTGGGATCTCACCCTGAGTACACCCTTCCCATTCACTGTTCCAGTTCAGATCAAACTTCTTCATTGAGGCAGTAGTGTTTTTAATGATTGCAGCCTCTTTTTCACTAAGCTTTGGCTGTACCATTTTAAGATTTTCAGTGTCCCTTTTCTCTGAAAACTATAACAGTTTGTCTTTGTTTGCTCTTTTATTGTAGACCCTCATAAGACTGACAGCTAATGACCATGCTACAGGATCTGTAATAGGGCTGTCTTGAAATTTCCTTTGCCAATTAAATAAGCACTTTACTTTTAAGGTTACCATGGTCAAGTTCTTAGGACGAGGACAGAAAGCTGTCCTATTCTTTGCCACAATACCACAACACAGTCTTTAAACCTAGTTGCTAATGCTGTTCTTCTCGGGATCCCCTGGAACTAGGCCTCTGCCTCTGCATGGTTCCTAGCACTACTGTCTTCCAAGTGCATACTATAATGGCCTTGGGTTTATGTTTGTTTAGGGTGAGTTAATGATCTAGTTTCATTCTTCTGCATGTAGAAAGTCAATTTGTTGAAGATGCTCTCTTTTCTCTGGTATGCATTTTTTGACACCTTTGTTAAAAATTAGGTGGCTGTACTTTCGTGGCCTGTATCAAAGTCCTTGGTTCTATTCCATTGGTCTATGTGTCTGTACAAAAGTGTCAGTACCATGTTAATTTTATTACTATGGCTCTGTAGTGAAACCTCAAATCAGGAATGGTGATATCCCCATAGTATTCAGGATTTCTTTGGCTGTCTGGGTCTTTGCTTCCATATTCATTTTAAGACCCTCCCCCCCAAATCTGCAAAGAACATCATTAGAATTTTGATATGGAATCTATAGATTGCTTTTGGTAGAGTAGCTGTGTTCACAGTATTAAGCCTGTCAATCCATATGCATGGAAAGTCCACCTGTTATTGACTTTCTCACTTTCTTCAGCATCTTAAAAGTTTATGTCATTGAGGTTTCCCCACATCCTTGGTTACCTTTATTCTGATTTCTTTCTCAGTTGTCAATGGTATATAGGAATGCTACTGAGTTTTTATTGGTTGATTTTGTGTCCTGCCTTTGCTTGAAAGTCTGAGTTTTCTCATGGAGTCTTTAGGGTCTGATATCATCTGCCAATCATGATTCTGATATCATCTGCCAATCATGATTCTGATATCATCTGCCAATCATGATTCTTTGGCTTCTTTCTTTCCCATTTGTCCCTCTTTCCCTCTTCCTTTGCCGTATTACCCCAGCTAAGAGTCCCAGTGCTGTACTGAATTGAGAGTAGAGAAAGTGGATATCCCGTTTGGGATTGGATGGAATGCTTTGTTTCCCCACTCACCATTAGCTTGGTGTTTCTCGTTCAGTCTTTATTATGTTGAAATGTGTTCCTTCTGTTCTGAGTGTCTTCAGAACTTTTGACATGAAAGGTTGTTGGATAAACAGAAATCTGAAATAAATCAGAAATCCGCCTGCCTCTGCCTCCCGAGTGCTGGGATTAAAGGCGTGCGTCTCCACTGCCCGGCTTGAATTCCCTTTGTATCATAAGGAGTTGTTTTGTCCTCCCTTCAAGAGCAGAGTGGGCAGACCAGGAGGGGTCAGCGAACAAGGGGAGTTTTATTTTGCAGATGGAGAACCAATTAAAAGGAATCTTAAGCTGTGGGTAGTAGCGGGATTCCTCAGCAACCACTGCAGCTTTGCTTTGACCTCTTTGTGGGTCTGTGACTCAAGACACCAACCAAGAGGTTGCTGAAAAGTGTTACAGCTCTGCATTCGCAGCTGCCTCATCCAGCTGTTAACAGTGTGCTGAGAAACAAATCTGCAGAGGGCGAGAATGCATAAGCAGTGACCTCAGGTTCTCAACCTGTGTGTCATGACCCTTTGGGGTGGGCATCAAATGACTTTTTCACATGGGTCGCCTGAGTCTATCAGAACTATCAGATATTTGTATTTATGAGTGAAATTATAATTATGAAGTAGCAAGAGAAATAATTTTATGATTGGGGGTCACCGCAATATGAATTGTGCTAAAGGGCCACGGTACTAGGAAGGTTGAGAACCACTGCCTTAGACTGTAGGAATGGTCTCCATATTGATTTCTTGCTAAAATAACTCTGCTTTCCTTGGTGAGTGAGATCTGAGGGAAGAGCCTCCTCTCTGCAGACAGTCTCACATGTCCTGAGCCTGCACATTGGTTGCCATTTATTAATACTGAGTTTGCAGTCATTCTTGGTAGTTTTTGTGGTTCTGGTACCCTCCTTAGAAATGAGATCCTCAGATCCATGTATAAGGCAACCTAGTACTGCGTAGAAGCCGGGCATTTAAGTCACTTCTAATGACCTGCTTTGGTCGGCGTGCGTGCTATGCAGGTAGGAAGGAATGATGAGGGGAAAAGTCTTCATTTATCCAGCACACTAACACTGCACACAGTTGAATGTACTAGTTAATGACGATTATTTTATTATGTCGTGATGTAAGGGTGGAACCCAGGGCCTTCTACATGCACTGCAAGCAGAACTTCATTCTTAACCCGGTGGTAACCTAGACTTCTAATGAGAGTGCTTTCTGTTCTTACAGGTGTGTCCTCAAACCTAAGGCTAAAGTCTAGAATGACTTTAAATAATTGATAAAGTGATAATTGGCATATAGCTGCTTTCTGGTGAGGTGATATGTTCTGGATGCACACCATTCAGATTGGCTTTATTTCTAAAGTATACTCCTGAGAAAACTATTTGCCATTTTCTCCTGAGACAAATAACATGAACGTTCCTTCAAGGGGCTTTAGGTGGCTGTCCGTATTCTCAAGTTCTACATTGCTTCCTACCAACTATAGTTTGAAGATATTTGGGGAGGAGTTGCATCTGTAGCAAACACAAACAGTTTTGTTGTTATTCCCCAAACAATCTGGTGTAGTAACTATTGACATGACATGTCCCTTGTGTTAATATCAGACTCCACCTAGAGGACTCAAAGCATTACTGTCTAGGGGTCTGGATTAGGTTTGTTCTCTCTGCCCATTAAAGGATTGTAAGACAGGGAAAATCATGAGTGCAACAAGTATCAGCAGGGGAAATCTTAGACATTATGGGAAGATCAGGCACCTTTTATTAGGAGTGAGGTAACATGCACACAGAGAAGGAGATCCTCTGATGGAGGACTTTGAACCCTTGGCCTTTCCTGTGTTTTACCAGTCCATGTCGGGGGGCTCAGGTACAGCCTGTCCTCCACAGTTGGGGTTTTAAGAGTCTTTGAGGGAACTTCCTTCCCTAATTTAGGGTTGATCAGCTTGAAAATGACAGGGAGTTGATAGACTCACCATTTTGGGGTAAACATGCTCTGATCCCCACCTTAAACTTAAACTTATCAAACAGGTCTATTTCAAAGGGATCCTACTAGATAGAGAAAAATCCTACCAGGCCTTCAGGCCTTAGTCTCAGGTCAGGGCTATGAGGAAGGAGCAGCAGGAAGTGTGAAATTTTGGTTATCCATTTGTGGCCCCTCTTATGTGTCTGCCTGTCTGGGTAGTCTCTTAAAAGCACAGTTACTTACACAGAACCTTCATATGTCAGTTTTCAAACAGTTTTGGGGATCAAACTGAGGGCTCCTAGCATCTTAGCTAAGCTCTTTATACTGTTGAACTACAGACTCAAGCCAGGAATTTCATTCTCTGTCTCAGGGGAGTGAGTTGGCAGGTACACACTGGAAAGATAAAGTGGGAGGAGAGAGACATGGTTCAGAGGACCAGAGGCACAAGACTGAAAAGTAAATCTCAAGAGTGAGTGTATCCATCAACAAACCAAACATAAGTTTAGCTCTGGATGCAGCAATATCCCTCATCATTCTCAGGAGTTACCTCTGAGACCCCAGAAGATCCTAAGAAGAGAAGAAGGTTCAAGTCCCTACAAAGCTGCACAAAGATTTATTTAAAGCACTCAGCCCCTAACCGCATTAATAAGAGAGGACATTTAAGTCTGTATTCATCTCCTTTGGCTGCTCTCTATGCTAATTATGCTGTTTTCCTTCTGGGATGCCAGTGTGCCCTGGGAGCCCATGGGTTCCTTTGCAGGGTGGGAGGGCACTGGAAGAGCAAATGGCAGACCGAAAGTGCAGATGCCCAGTCACTGTGCCAGGGACTCTGGCAAGAGAGGAATTGCAGAAACTTCTAGAGTAGGAGAGTTTCATTCTGTATCTTCACTGTCTTGAGTCACCTTTCACATTGGTGTGTGACTTCATAAAGCTCCTGTGCTCCATTGTGTGTGGGGGGCGGGATGGGGAAGGGCAGTCTCTTACTGTCATGCTGGCCTGGGGGGGGAATGGGGGGGGGGAAGGCAGTCTCTTACTGTCATGCTGGCCTGGGGGGAGGAATGGGGGGGTGGAGGGCAGTCTCTTACTGTCATGCTGGCCTGAGGGGAGGAATGGGGGGGGAGGCAGTCTCTTACTGTCTTACTGGCCTGGGGGGGAGGAATGGGGGGGGTGGAGGGCAGTCTCTTACTGTCATGCTGGCCTGGAACTCTTGATCCTCTTGCCTCTGACTCCCCAGACTGAGGGTTAAAGTGTGGTACCACCATGTCTGCTGCAGTCCATATTTTGACCTGGCTGAATACAAGTAGTGTTTCTCTTCTGCTGCTGACAGCCAGCAGCTTCTTTTACCTTCAGCCTGAGTCCCAGTTAGAACCTTAATCTAAACAGGGATAGGTAAGGAATGTCTTAAACTAGAACTAGGCAGTGTCCTCTCTATTTCTTTATGGAGGAGAAAGAAATGGGAGCCTTATTCTGAGGATGGAAAAAATAGTCAACTCAGATGTTTTCTTTAACAAAAAGATATATATGTATATACTTTTTAAAAAGGTGTCCCTTTATCTTTTTTTGTTGTCTTGAGTGTCCCTTTATCTTTTTTGCTACATTGACAGCAAAAAAGATCAAATCAGTTTGTTGTAAACATGTAAGGCTGGCGTGTACCTTGGTGGAATGATGCTGTTTCCTGCATGGTTTGTCAAGCCAGACTTTGTCCACAGGATTCTGAGGAGTGCTCCCCTGTGCCATCTGTACAGAGCCTGGGTAGTGACCTGGGAACCACATTGGACTGACTTTCCCTTTCATATCTCTTCACATTATAGTTTTACCCAGAAATACCCACCAGTAAAGTTTTTATCAGAAAAGGATCGGAAAAGGATTTTGGTAAGTTTGCGTATCAGATTTATATTTATAATATTAAGAAATTTGTTTTATGTTGAGATTTCAATGCTATCAAATTCTCCGTCCTCAAGTATACAATTCCCTGTTTTATATTTATTTTGTTTGCATTATCTTAATGGCATCACCTACTGACAAGAAACTGTGTACCATTAATTCCCTTTCTCCTTCTTGTTTTCATCATCCGCTAAAGCTGCTTTCTATCCCCAGGGCTTTGCCCCCTTTGAATCTTCCATGTGAATGAAATGGCGATGCACTATGCCTTCTTGTGTCTATCTTCTTTCACTGAGAATAATGTTTTAATATTGTTCCACTACCTTTTTTCCCCCCATGGCTGAACATATTCTTTTGTATGGATGTGCCATATCTTGTTTGTCCATTTCTCAGTTGATGGGCATTAGAGCTGTTTGTACTCTGAAGCTATTGTGAATCATATTGCTGTGAACACACATGAGGTTGTGTAGGCTTTTGGCTTCTTTCTTGTGTACTCAGGGATAAAAAGAATCCAAAAGGACAAAATTAAACGATATATAGTCAACGGTAACATGATCTTGTATTTATAAAGCTCAAAAAGAATCCCCGTAAATAGAATTTCTAAAACTAACCAAAGAGTTCAAGGCTGAAGAATACAGTTTATAAGGAGATCCTTGAAACTTCACACCTACAGCTTTTAACCCTTTCTGGTTCGTGGACCACACTGGTGAATATCCTGGGGGTTTTCTTGACTAAGAGTCTCCCTGTTAAATAGTAACTCAAGCTCTCCAGGAAAAAAAGATGAATCTTATTATTTTGTGGGAAGTTACATAGGGATTTTACTGTTGTGGGTTTTTTAAAAAGCCAGATCTTTATTGGGCATGTAATCCCTGTCTGCCAGTTGGCTTTGTCAAATGGGTCGGGTGATGCCACCTTTTTCCAGTTGGGACGGGCCCTTTTATTTAGCATAATGTTTCAAATGTTTTTTCATCTTGTATTAGGACCATTCTTGGGCTAATTCTTGGCTATTTTTGGATACTTTCTAAAAAGTCGATTGTTTTCCTTATTACCATTGGATCATAATTATATTTTTTGTTTATATCTGCAGGATCTTTACCACCTTTTTTTTTTTGCATGTTGTTTTCTCATTTTGGGAGTGGTTTTTTTCACTTTCTTGATGGTGTTTGAAGCACAAAAGTTTTATGTTGGTGTATTATAAAAGTTGTAACCAGAGAAGATTTAATCATGCATTTTGGATAGACAAGAGAACTTTTTGCATGGGCTGTGACTCAAGCTAATGCTTTGGAAAGGTTCAGTACCTTCCACAGTATCTTACAGCCAGATGTGTGGTCACCTGAGGGTGATCTCTGAGTCTCTTGACCGCCAAATGAATTTTCCTCACAGTTAAGCATGTTTATTGGATCAGAAATGGCAGGAACAGACATTTTGTTGGTAGATGTTTTAAAGGTCTCAGTAAATGCACACAAAAAATTTGCAAGCAGTAGTAAAAGCCACAGACTTGGCAGGTAGCAATAAAAATATGCCTTTCTTGTGATATGACTTTGTCCAGAGAGTTGGCAAAGGAAGAGATATAGATACTTGTCCTCCAGGCAGTTTCTGGCAAGTGTTTCCCTTCTCCAGGTAAGGAGTAGGGCCTTTAGCTAGCAGGTGGATTTCAGCACACCAATAAAACTTACTTTTTTTTTTTTTTTTTAAGCATTCTACTTCTAAGTAACCCCATAGTTGCTAGGCAAGAATTTCTACTAAACTATCATACTGTAGAGTAGTAATTTGATTTGTCAGATACATATACAACTGTGTGTGTGTTCAGATGGTCTAATTTTAGTTTTTGCCTTTGTTGCTTGTGCTTTATTGGCAGAGTTCAGAAGTCATTGTCCAATCTAAAGTCACAAAGACTATGTCTTCTTCTAAATGTTTTCTACATTTGGATCTTAAGTTTATGTCTGTGTATGAAATGAGAACATAGCTGTTCCAGCAGTTTTTAGCATAGAGGAGGGAGAGTATAGTCCAGAGCATGAAAAGAAAGTGGTAAAACATGGCCGGTAGAGTGAAAGGAGAGGAGTAAAACATGGCCTGTAGAGTGAACGGAGAGGAGAGAAACATGGCCGGTAGAGTGAACAGAGAGGAGTAAAACATGGCCGGTAGAGTGAAAGGAGAGGAGAGAAACATGGCCGGTAGAGTGAACGGAGAGGAGAGAAACATGGCCGGTAGAGTGAACGGAGAGGAGTAAAACATGGCCGGTAGAGTGAAAGGAGAGGAGAGAAAAGTGGAAAGGCAAAAGATGGGGGGTGGGGGTGGGGACTAAGAGGGCACATGGACAGAATGTCAGGATTATATAGGAATGAGAAGCTTGGGGAAGAGAAGACTGTGAGGGGGAGAAAGTTAGGATAGGGGTGGGATGATGAGAGCTGAGAGGAGCCACGGGTACTGAGTGAACCTGGAGGCCAGCAGACACTTCGATTTGCCTTTGAGAAGTGTAGTTAGCCGTTTGTCCTGAGTTTCTTTTAGGCCTGACAATTATATTTTGAGATAATTTCTGGGTATAGTGTTAGGTGAGGGGCTTTTTTCTTTTGCTTCACAACCTGTTTGTCCTATTTGCTGAAAGTGAAAAATCATTTGAATATTTATATCTGGACTGTCATGTCCATTGACTTACAGAACAGTATTGATTACTGTGACTTTATAGTAGGTTTTGAATTTGGGTGGTATGTCATACCACCTTGTCTGTCACACTCTGTGTGTGTGTGTGTGTGTGTGTGTGTGTGTGTGTGTGTGTGTGTTTCCAAGATGATTTTGGCTATTTGGGATCCCTTTGCAATTCCTTGTAAATTTTAGGATCAGCTTGCCAAATCTTCCAAAGAAGCCATTTGTGATTCTGGTTGAGACTGTTAAATCTATAGATTACTTTGGACTATTTTACCATCTTAACATAGGCTGTGTTATTCTTGATAGGACCATGGATGTCTTTCTGTTTCTGGGTTTTCTTCAGAGTACCAGTATCAAAGCCTGTTTTTCTAGTGTGTCTGTTGTCATGTGTCAGACTGATCACAGATTGAAGGTCTACAGTCGTGTCTGTATTGCTGTAATGTCCATTACACATATAACTTCCAAGGCATAGAGGAAGTAGTTTCTGATGATCAAAAATGTCTTAGCTCATGGTTATGGAGACTGAGGTCCTGTGGTTACCATGTTACATTGTGTCAAATGTAGAGGGTAAGGGAAGACAGAGGCTGAGCCTTGCTTTTATAAGTGTCACAGTGGTGGCACTAATGTATACAGGAGGGCAGATCCCTAATGGCCTCCCATCTCTGTTGCCTCGTGAAGTACATTTCTGATAAGGGGACTTTGGTGGACTCAAAGGAAAGGCACATTGGTACATAAGCACTCTGTGGTCTTGCTGATTTTTTTTTTTTTTCTTTGTATCTTACTGCAACAAATGCATTTAGGATTTTTGGTTCATCTGCCATTTCATAGGTTACACACATTTCATCCTTTGGTGCCTGAGTCTGGCATATTGTTGCTAAAGCCTAAGTAAGGCCTTTTGCATAATGTTAAAAGCCTTAAACACAGGAGAGGTTTGTCTGGAAATTTGTTTCTGTTGATTTGCTGGGCAGCATAAATTAAATGCTCACAAGGTTATTTGAGCTGCCCGGTAGTACCCAGTTCAGAACCATGCCATGCTTGGGCTCACTGTCAGTCTTTCTGGGAAAGCTTTATAAAATCTGAATTTCTGCTAGTGCCATTTCTACTTGAAATAGTTGTCTGATGAAATAAAATTTATAATTAGAAAAGTGTAACTACATAGGTATGTTATAAAAATCGTTGAGTATTTTCACTAGAGTGGACTTGCTTAAGAAGGAGACAAAAGAAATCTCGTGCATGGTAGCCCATGCTGCACAAGATGCCTCAAGAGTTGCCTGCTTAGGCTGTGGGACTCTCAGAAGTGGATGTTTATAGTTTAATCAGCTGGATTTCTGCTCCCTTAGATGTCTCCAGGTCTTTTGGCTACAGATGTACTAGAACACCACAGAAGAGCTCACGTCAGAAGCATTTGCACAGTGATGTATAGGGTGTTTGTCAGTCAAAACAGCGAGAGTTTTTAAGTTTGTAATCATGGACCTCTTTGAAAAATGTAACAGTGAAACAGATTAAAATTTGCTGGAGCCGTGACACCTCTGGCCTGTAGTCTTAGCTACTCTGAAAGCTGAGGCAGGAAATTCAAGGCCTTTCTGGACTGCAAAGTGAATTTAGGCAACTTAGTGAGAACCTGTCTCAAAAAGTTAAAAGAAAAAACAGAAAACAAAGATCTATGTGGCTCTGTGCAGAGCATTTGCATAGCATGAGTAAGGTTCTGGATTTAACCTCCAGGACCCCCAGAAAAAAGTGTTAGAATGTGTTACATTTGAGTCAGATATTTTCCCAGCAAATCCTTATATTATAGATACTGTATTCCATGTAGGTACAGTATAAATATATTGCTGAAACAAAATACTTGAAGGTGGGCAAATGCTGCTGCTGATAATAATAGTAGTAGTAGTAGTAGTAGTAGTAGTAGTAGTAGTAGTAGTAGTA
>JADRCH010000031.1:20418691-20445246 GCA_019843965.1 Rhynchomys soricoides | reverse complement strand
ACTCAACACTGGTGTGTACGCAGTTTAGATGCGGCCATCACAGACTCCACTCTATTTTCAGTCTAGGTCTGTTGAATCAATGGATATGGGCCCTAAGCATATGGAAGGGCAGATGTTGGGGGATGGTCAGTATTTCTGTGGTAAAGCAAGGTTTTGTATTACACACTCCTCTGCTGATAGAGATGTAGCTGTGGGTTTGGTTTCTTTTGGTTTTTTGGTTTTTTTGGTTTTTTGGTTTTTTGCTATTCCCTGAATATTGTCATGGTTGAAGATAGCTGAGCAATATTCAGGTAGTACAACTTCTCTGGAGTGAGTATGTCAAGATACTGCCATAACCTTTACTGTTTGCACCTTATCCGCTGCTAGATTTTTAGTTGTGTCTGCATCAAAGCTGTGACTCTATGTCATCTGTCATCACTGTTTTTTTCTGGGGATGTCCCAATACAGGTTACTGGAGGTGCAGGCTTTGTGGGCTCCCATCTAACTGACAAACTCATGATGGATGGCCATGAGGTGACCGTGGTGGACAACTTCTTCACAGGCAGGAAGAGAAATGTGGAACACTGGATTGGCCATGAGAACTTTGAGCTGATTAATCATGATGTGGTCGAGCCGCTCTACATCGAAGGTGATTGTTGTCATAATTTATTTTTTAAATGTTTTTATCATATATAAGCTGCTATCCTAGTTTATGTAAGAAGAATGGTTGTTACCAGGTGAATGCCTGCCGACTGTCATGTGGCTTCCCAAGTCTTGAAATTGGTCTGTGGAAGTAGCATCTGTGAGGTGGACAACATTATGGTCTAAATGTTGGATGTTGAGGTTCTGATTCCTAGGGCAATGGTTCTGGGAGGCAGGGCCTTTAGGAGATGGTCAGGTCATGATTAGTGTCCTTGTAGTCCAAAACACTCCTTCAGCCGTAGAACACAGTGAGCCACAGTGAGAAGGGACCATTTAAACCAGGAAATGAGTCTTTCTCAGCCCCATGTCTTCATTACCACTGTCTCTGACTTCCCAGCCTCCAGGGTAAATAGATTTCTTCTGTTTATAAGCCAGCATTGTATGGCATTTATTTTAGTAGGCTGAGGGAACTAAGGTAAAAGCATTACTCTCTGATAAGGCTGTTGCCTGATGCTTGCATGTCATTGCTTTTAGGAATATTTTTTATAGGAAGTTGACTTTGTAAAATGGATCAAAGAGCCATCTGTAAAGCTTTGTTTTCCAGGGTGATTTTTATTGGCAAGTACTGTGGGTCTTTGGGATTAGTAGCGCACAAAAGCCCTTAGGTCAGTGGTTCTCAATCAGTGGGTCAGAGGTCACAGGCGGCGCCTAAGGCCATCATATATTACATTCATAACATAGCAAAATTACATTTTGAAGTAGCAATGAAAATAATTTTATGGTTGGGGGTCACCACAACATGAGGAACTGTATTAAAGGGTGGCAGGATTAGGAAGGCTGAGAACCACTGCCTCAGATTGTCAGGAGTATACTTTTAAAGGGAATTGTGGGATCTGGATTATTCTCTTTCTCTGTTTTTCAGGATTTATAATAAAAATATTTTGTTCCACTGTACACTTGTGCTGTGCTGTGGTCCCTTCCCAGAGGCCTCAATTTACGAAAACACCTGATTTTAGATAGCTTCCTGAATTGTCAGCTAAGATAATCCTTTTCATTTATAATCATCCTTGGTATTTTGAGACAGTTACAGAGCTATTATAGCTTTTGAATACTAAAATCTCAGTTTTAAGTGTATAAAGCCTCCACGGAACCTGGCCACTTTACAAGATTACGTTGGACAATAGTAGATGAAAGATAGATCAACAGAAGAACTGGTTATAACCTGTAAAACCTGTAAGTGGCCCCTTCTGCGGAAAGTGGGTCTTTGCATAGGTGACTGAGAATCACTGACTGCCTCTCAGTTTCAATGGGGGCTGTCCTTATGGTAGAAATCAAGAAGGGAAGAAGGGACCCATCACAGACACATGGGAAGAAGGACCTAGGAAGATCCAGGCAGAGTGCCATTGTGCAGTCCCAGAGCAAAAAAGACATGCCATTGGAGCCTTTGCACATGGCCAGCCAGAACTTGTGCTCAGACATCTGGTTTCTACAACTGTGTGAAAGTAAACATCTAGTGTTTTACCCCTTTCTTATGGGACAGCAAAGGAAATGAGTTCAGGTGCCCAGATAATATTGAAAGTTCCGTCTGAAGTCTTCTGGTGTGCTAGTGAGAACTGCCACTTAGGGACCTAGCATAATGCTCTTGTTGATTTAACGGTAGCACAGGAGCTGAGTAGTGTCACATTCCGCTGCTCTTAACAGTATTTATAGAAACCCAGTCTATCCGGAGCCTGCCACAGTCGAAAGAGTCCTGCTTGGGTTGTTGGAGTCCAAGGCTTTGCAGCCACACCTGCCCACACCACCTCACTACAACCACCACTGAATGAATGTCTTCACATTGTTGCTTGTGAAGCAGTGTCTTGAGGCTGCACATTTATGTAAACGATCTTCCCTGTGTGGTTTCTCATGAATACCTTGTTGGAATTTTAACTCAGTACACCAGTCTTAAATATGAGTTATCCTAATGACACTCCATCTCCTTCATGTATAAACTGAGAAGACTGCTCCATGGCATGGCCAAGGGGAAGGTTGTTATTGTTGATATGAGAGAGACAGAGACACAGACACAGACAGACACAGAGAGAGAATGAGAATGAATATGAATATGAATGAATAGCCAGAGACATCTGAAAGAGTCCAGAATAGAAAAAGTAGTAGACAGATATGTCCTACTAGTAGACAGAGAGGGATGGGATAGCCAGTGAGCTAGAGGAGTTTGAGGTAGGGAGAAGAACTCACAGGACTGAGGGAGTCAGGAGGCCAGCGAGTGCTTTGCTATGCTAATAGGCACCACGGGTAGCCATTGTCCTTTCTACCTTATGGAATTTGGGGTGGAGTTTCCTTTGGACCTGACTGTCAAGATTTGGCGGCTTGGTATCTCTCACTTCTATATTGAGTTCTGTCTTTAGAAAAAGGTGTCAACAAATGAATTTGGCTAATTCCATGTCTCTTTCTTAGTTACTAAAGAGGCAGGGCATGCTAAGAAATCCAAATTGCTGTCTAAAGTGGATTGTACACTTGTGAAATTGCAGCACCTAGAAAGCTGAGGCAGGAAGATTGTGAGTTTGATTCTGCTTGTGTACATAGTGGACATGTGTCTGGGGTAAAAGGACAAAAAAGGAAAAAGAATTTCAGATAGGTTTTGTTTGTTTGTTTGCTTTTTAACACAAGTTCTTCATTACAGGGCTTGTAACTGTGGATGGAGATTTATCATTTTCCTCAAGCTCTCTGTAGCCTTTCAATTTATTAGAATCTTGCATTTTAATTCAGTCTCATGGTTTTCTTTATCCTTTGCTCTGTTTTTACTTTAAAGTGGTGACAAGATGACAGGATCATGTGATGTAACCTGGTGTTTTAAAACATAGCCATGGTATTATTTGTTGACCAAGCCCCAATCCCCACCCTGAGTATCATTTTAAAGCATTTACTTTTTTGATTGGCCTGGCTTGCTCATCTTGGAATTGAATATAGTTCTTACAAAGTGGATCAGGTGACCCACTCTCCCCCTGGACTTCCTTGTGGATGGCTGTGGGTCAGCTGAGGAAATGCTTGCTACATTCAAGCAGTAGGAGTTCCTGAAGTTGCCAGTCTCAGGACTCACCTCCAGGTGCAGTAAGATACCTCTAGAAGGCTTTCTGCTGCTGCCTCTAAGGCTATGAACCAACTAGGTGCAAAATGCAGACCCATATTAGATAGTCTAGGCATGCCCTCAGAGTCATCATGTACCTGAGAAAGAGAAAGTGCAAGAGTCCCACAGGGAGACTGGATGAAGACCTGGTATACAAGACCTGCCAGGCAAGCCCTAAGGGAAGTCACAGGAATGATCAACAGCACTAGTCCTCTGCTGAGATGTTGAGAACTCACCATTGTCATTCAGCTGGGGACAACTGAAGGTATTTCTCCACTATGTAGCTTAAAGCCTTCAGAATTTGGTAATTTTGTTCGCTCCATTTCCATTTCATTCTTCCTAGCAGCAGGACCTGTTTCATCCAACAGCAGCAGAAGAAAACATTCCTTACAAGCTCACTCAGTGTGTTGTGAGACTACACTGAAAGAAAACCAGACAGAAAGATAACCAAAGATGAATGTCCCACATCTTCATAATGTGGGCATTTAACTGGAGCTGGGGAGGTAGACTAGTGAGTAAGAGTGTTTGCTCTGCAATCCTGAGGACCTGGGTGTCCTCAAGTCATATGCCTCTGCCCCCAGGATTTCGGGTGGAGACAGATCCCCAAAGCTCACTGTCCAGGCAGCTTAGCCCAGACAATAGTCAGAGACTCTAACTCAAGGCAGTAAGGTGAAGCATGATGTAGGAGGACATGCTAGGACCTACTCTGGCCTCTGCATGCACACACATAGTTTGCTCACTCAGGTTTGTGTATTGCATGCAACGGACATACAAGTTGATTGTATTAAACAAAAATTTAGTTTCTTTTTTTTTTTTTGGTTTTTCGAGACAGGGTTTCTCTGTGTAGCCCTGGCTGTCCTGGAACTCACTCTGTAGACCAGGCTGGCCTCAAACTCAGAAATCTGCCTGTCTCTGCCTTCACCGAGTGCTGGGATTAAAGGCATGCACCACCACGCCTGGCTAATTTAGTTTCTTATTTATGTATAATTGGGGGAGACAAATACTATTTCTTTTATGAAAGGTTATTTTTTCCTAATGATGAAAATAAAGACTATGTGTTAAAGGAAATTTGGAAACCTAACAAAAACTATGGAAAAAACTATCCTGAATCCTTATTTCAGAAATGAGTCTACTAATGTTAGCATCTAAACATTCTTCTAAAAGCAAGTGTAATGGGCAGTGAAATTCCATAGTTCTCATTTATGCCTTCCCAGTCCCAATCAGACTTTGGAAACTTCTGTGTCTGGTAGTGACCAGCTATTTCACGCCTGTTCTTTCCTCAGAAAGCAGCCTGTGACATAGGTCTGCATCTCATTTTCTTCCAAGCGTTTTCATACATAGAAAGCTACTTGATTTTTAAAGTAGGTGCTTAATGTTCTGGTGTGTAGCCTTACTGCATTTCTCTATAAAAACATACTTCCCCCACTTCACTGTTACTACAAAGTCTCATCATGTGAACCTCATCATGTATAGCCTTATTCTCTTTGTTGCGTATTAGATTGTTGGCAATTGAAGCTGTCAGAAACCTGCTTCAGAACAGCATCCTTTGTGCTTTTGGAATAGTCCTAGGATTCTGTTTAGGTTCCTGAGGCAAAGAGCCTGTACTTGCTAGAAGCTCTTCCATTTTGGTTTTCCAGTAGCTGCATAAACACAGATTTAGAGAGCAGCACTTCTGCAGTGCTCAGAAAGCAGCAGCATCCATGAAAGAGCACAGGAGAGAAGGGGCAAGAGTGATTGGCAGCACTTAATACCAACACTGTCTGCTCTGCATGCTCAGCTTTCCCTATGCTCTTGTGATAGAGGGAATTATCTTCATTCACACCAAGCCTCAGCAACCCCTTACCAAACACTTAAGTGCTGGGAGAGACCATGGGAGAGACACTAGGAAAGGCAAGTAAGAGACTTGGGCTACTTCTCAGGGGTACTCAGTGTGAAAAGTGGGCCTGGGCAAGTGTTTGTGGAGGGGTTTGGCTCCTTGCTGATGTAAGCATTAGGGGCATGTTTTGCTCATGAGACTATTTTAGTTAATAATATTAATGAATTAATGTGTCAACTTTGATTTCACACTCAAGTGTGAAAATACACTGAAGGAGGTGGTAGATCTCAGATGCCCTGTCTGTTTAATTTGCAACAGAGGGCTTCAGGCAGAGCATTGTGGACACACGAGGAAGAGAGCCCTGAAAAGCCCACCCTCAGCCCCAGGCTCAACCAGGCCTCGGTCATGTGCAACCTTCATATAAAGTTCTGTTTGATAGGAATCAAGGCATAATCCCACTCATTGATCTGAGAGGAATGTGGAAGGTTATACATCTCCTGGAATCCTGTTTCTCACTGTAAATGCTGCTGTCAAGGATGGGGCTACACTGTGGAACTCCATGTTATGAGCACATTCAGAACAGCCCTCCACCCCTAGTGGCTGTGCTATTTGGGTTTTTTTGTCAGCTTGATAGAAGTTAGAGTGGTGGTTTGAGAAGAGGGAACCTCACTTGAAACAGTACCCCACCCAGCTGGCCTGTGGGCAAGCCTGTGGGCATTTTCTTGATTGGTAGTTAATGTAAGGCCCAGGTTATTGTGGGCAGTCCTATCCTGGGCTGGTGGGCCGAGGTGCTATAAGAAAGCAAGGTGAGTAAGTCAGTAGGAGGGACTAGCCGCTTAGCACTATTTTCCATGGCCTCTGTATCAGTGACTCTCTCCAGGTTCCTATCTTGAACTCCTGACTTCCTTCTGTGATGGACTGTGGTGTGGAAGTGTAAGATAAAATAAACCCTTTCCTCCTCAAGTTGCTTTTGGTCATAGAGTTAAGAAACCCCAGCTAAGATAGTATCCATGGAGGATGGTTCCAGATTCCCATGGATACAGGAGCCACAGATTCTCAAGTCCCACACAGAAGCTGTGCACACTCACTTGGCACTTAGTATTGTATATACTATGGTTACTGTGAATCAGTTGCTGTAGTGGACTCATAGCAGGGAAAGGCTTCATGTATTCAGAGCATATGCAGTCGTGGGGATAGTCGTAACCTATGGGTGGTCTGATTTGTGGATGTAGAACCTGTGGGAACGAGGCTGACTATGTTTCTGCCAGGGCTTTGACTTGGAGTGTTGAAAAGAAGCTTTCCTTCTGCACATATTCACAGAGACTTCAGTGTCACGGCATAACCCTAACACGTGTGGACCGGTCCTGCTCTTACAGCATGGGCACTTTAATGCCATCTGGGACAGGAGGAACATATTATTCTGCAGTTGGCTACTTAAGGATCTGTCTCTGGGGAAAGATAATGCCTCATTTCTCTGGTGATTCTGAAAATGGCTCTGGGTTCTCTCAGGTGTTCTTTGAGAACCACAGTGTCTCTTCTTGCATCTGCAGGATATGCAGGAGCTCCTTCTGTTACCATTGTTTCCCCCATCCCCTGGCAACCTCAGTGCCCCCCTGCTCTACTCTGCCCAGCCTAACCCTTTGGGAGGCAGGCCTGATGATCGGAGGTCTCTGAAGATTTTTTTCTCTGGTTCTTTTTCCTAGCTAAGCTTACACCTCATAGCCTTGTGAATGCAGAAGGGTCAGGGCACTGGCAGCCCACATCCAGAGACATCACAGAGCAGTGAATTCAGTGGGTGAGTTGGCAGGCCACTTTCCACTTCCAGCCGGAGTGCTGTGCTCCTCTTTATTGTGCTTTGGATTCATAACTAACATGTTCTCAAGCTTTTTCTCTGGACATTGAGCATTAATAACCTTGTAGCTTCATTTACATTCCAGAGCCAGCTATTAATTTTGCTTGTGGCATTTCACATTTGTACTTGTCCGAAGTTTCCTTCTCTTCACAATTCCTTAGCAGATTAAGTAAGTCTGTGTAATGCCTGTTTTAGGATAGGAACAGGGGTGCTGCAGACAGTGAGAGGTAGAATACATTTGTACAGGGAAAACTGCATTGAATTTTCATGCAGTTTTCAGGTTCTCCTTAAGTGGACCACTGCATCTAAGACCTGCTTAATCAGAGGTCCTGGTGTAGCTATTCAGGACACTCCTCATCTTTCCAGGAAAATCAGTGCCTAACCTGTCAGATGGCAGAAAAATAAACCAGATAGACTAGCTTTGGGATGTGTAGAAAAGACTCAGTTTATTTCTCCTATCTCCACTCTCTTAACTTTGCTGTTCCCAGAGCCCTGGGCTGAAGCACTGTGGAGGACTATTTGTTTTCTGTTAGCTGTTTTCAGGACCACCAAGGGATTGTGGTGATTCCTGCAGTGGCACTTGGGACTTTGCATTTTTGTAGTCTGAGGTTACTGCTGTGTAGAGGTGGGAAAACAAACAGTGTCCAAGTAGCTTGTTGATCGCTAGACAGAGCATATAGCATTTGAAGTCACTGGCTAGCAGCATGAGTGGCCAGCCACGAGAGGGATTATATCTGACTAAGGGCAGCAGGAAATTTTACACACAAACTGACATCAGAGTGAGCCTTGAAGGCGAACTGGGCTGGAGTGATAGGAAGGAGGGCAGCTTCGTGACTTTAGTTTGATGTCAGAGAAATGCTTTGGGCTTAAAAGATACTCTCTCCCTCTTAACGTCACCTGACACCGCCTTCTTAGGACATTGTTTTACACAACCCAGGCTAACTTTAATTTTTTCTGTAGCTGAGGTACACACTGGTAATTCAGACCTTTGGGACTGAGGAGGCAAAGACTGGGCAGGAGGATCAGAAATTCAGTGTAGTGTAGTCCTGAGCTACACTAGACTCTCAAAAACAAACAAACCTGCCACAGGCAAATAAACAAATGAAACATCAAATTTATATGCCCAGATTTGAGACTATTGTATGTTATGAACTATGTTTCTTTTACTGTTCAGTTTTCTACTTTTAAGGTGTAATATTTTTCTATCCGTAGTGCAGAATTATCGAATATTATGGGTTATAATAGGATGTTTGATTTTAAAAATTGCTCTATGGGTTGCTGTGTGTGTATAATTACATATATTTATATATACAGTTCTATATGCTTGAATATCTGATATATATACACATAATATTTAAGTACATTTTGACTTAGAGTCAAGCCAGAGTTTTGAAAATTTTCTGAAATGTCCTAAGCACACTCTGCTGTTTGTACTACACATGTCCATGAAGTGATGTTCTCGGCATTGGCAGTCTGAAGTCAGAATCTCCATCCACTCTGTAAGACATTGAAGGTGCTTATGCCCCACAATAGCAGTATTCAGTATTCACAATACCAGTATTCAGTAGATAAGCACATTCATCTTAGATTTGCTTTCATCTTCAATAAATGCTGTAATTATAAATGTACTAAAGAATTATTCTAAAATAATTTTGTGATTTATTGTGTTTGCTTTGTTTGAAGTTGTTAAGAATATAATTGGTTTCCAAACGAACAGTATGTTAGCAGGTAGAATTTCAGCGTTGCTTTCCATTGCTGTTGCTTTCCGTTGTAGTGCCCAAGCGCTCAGGATTTTCCTCCTTTGTTCCCTTTAGTGGACCAGATATACCATCTCGCCTCTCCAGCCTCCCCTCCAAACTACATGTACAACCCAATCAAGACCCTGAAGACGAACACAATTGGAACACTCAACATGTTGGGTCAGTAAGTTCTCCTTTGTTTCTTTCCCTGTCTGTCTACTCCACTGTAAGATTAATTCTTGGTACCCATCTTTTCACCCTCAGCAGTACTATTTTTCTTTCTTGACGTGAGAACATCTACTTTTTATCTGAAGGAAGGAAGTACTTCCTGGCTTCTTGTTGACATTGAGAGTCTGGTCTTAGGCCTTTGGGATATTACTAAGCTCTTAACTTAAATATGATTCTTTTGATGCCATTATAGTCAGTCTTTGATATGGACAGTGACTAACAAGTGCGTAGTATATGCCACTAGAATATGTCTGACAAAGGGACAAATGGGTAATTAATACCATGGACAGGAAAAGCAGGAAGGTACAAGTTAATTGTGTTCTTCATAACAGTGCATAGATACCAATTAGTTGATGATTTTTTTAAAAAAAGATTTTTGGATTGATATTGAGTATCTACACTGGTAATTGAAACTCAGTTCTACGGTTGGATAGTCTGCTGGTTTGATTATGGTGTTTGCACCCTCCTCCGCCTCTCCGTGGGTACTGTTCAGCAGTTTCACAGTATGGCTTTTTGACATGGGGAAGGTACCTTTCTTTCCTGAATTGTAGTAACCGGTCTTCCACGGCTCTTGTCAGCTCCCAGGGAGTGGGACAGGTACTTAATTCAAGGGCCAGCTGGTTTCCCCTTCTTTGTCTCTGAAGCTAGTCACCAGCATTTAGGGTTATCGGGAGAGGGGCAGAGGAGTGCGGGTGGTCCTGACCAGGGGTGAGTAGGTTGGCCTTGCACCTGGAAGGAGAAGGGGCCTGCGAGGGAACTTTGGAGCCTGAGTTCAGACTAACCTTAAGATACACATTAGAATTAGGTGAAAGGGGAGTATGAAGAAAGGTGGCCACATGCGCAGTCACATACTGCATGCCCTAGAGGTAGATTCTATATCTGGGGATGATGATTTTTGTCCTTATGTTTAGTTTAGACTTACTTGTGTTTTGGTGATTTGCAAAGTGGAAGGAAGAACCCACATTTTAATGTTCAGTGGGGAAAAATAGGACTTAATAGAAATGTTTAAAACAGGTTGTATAGATAGATCTGGAAACAGTCCTAATCTTAATTTAGGCAAAGCATGAACCAAGGGTCTGAAAGGGCTGGTGATTTCAAGTCTCGTGGGCTGAGTGTTTTGGAGAATTTCTGAGCTAAGATTTACAGGGGACCGGAAGTGGTGTGGTATAATTAGACAAGTAGAAAGGTCTATGAGGAGTAGACTCTGATTACAGAGACCAAGAATCCCTACCGTTTGCTTTTGGCACACTGAAAACCCAGGAAAGCCTGTGGTCTAATAGAGAGCCCTGAGAACTGGAGAATATTGACATTTCTAGCCTTGGCCTTTGTCCTAGATTTTTTATTTCTGTGATGAAACACCATGACCAAAAGCAAGTTGAGAAGGAAAGTTTTTATTTGGCTTATGCAGGAACTCAAACAGAACAAAAATCTAGAGGCATGGAGGGGTGCTGCTTACTGACTTGCTCCTCGTGGCTTATTTAACCTGCTTTCTTATAGAACCCAGGATCATTAGCCTAGGGCTGACACCACCCACAATGGACTGGTCCCCACCCATCAATCAGTAAGACAGTCTGACTGGAGTAATGATTGGGTCAGCATCATGGTGCCATTGTGGCATCTCATCTAGTTGTACCATTGGGGTGCTATGTACAGGGAAAAGATCAGGATCTCTCCTTTGTGATTTGAATTTGCATGTACAATTATCTCAAAGTCAAAAGTGTTTAAAGCACACACACGCACACACACACACAAAGAAAACAAAGCAAAACAAACAAACAAAAAACCCTCAGGATCTTTCATTGCAGCTACTTTGTAAGACTCAACAGTGCTACAGTATACATAGGTGTCCAGGAGGTAGCCTGTGAATTCCGTCTGACACAACCCCAAGATAGCATTTTCTTGTTAAACACATGGGAGTGGGCAGTCTCTGTCCTCACCTTCAGAGCAGCCCTTCCACTCACTCTTTGATTCCTTCCTTTCAGTTTGTTGCTGAAAGGTACTGCCATCCAGTATCTATCACATGCTGGTCAAGCTGCCTATAATTGAGCTATCCCAGTCCATTTGTCTCGTTCTCTTTTACCCCCTTGTTTCGTTCTTGACATTCATCTTGGAGGCTTCCTGCTTCCTTCCCTAGTTGCTCAGACACTCACACCCCCTGGCTTTCTCCCACTCTTGCCCTTCAGCCTACTTCCCCAGCACTGGCCTCAGGCCATGGATGCTTGTTCTGTCCCACTTGGCTGTACTTCTTCGGAAGCAGTGTGGACTTCTGTCCCATGTCAGGGCCAGATGTCACAGCCATCCTCTCATTGTCCTGGTATGCAGTAGTGGCGTACAGTGTGGTATATCAGAGTTAAGTGAAGGGGATGGGCTTCCCCACTGTATGTGGGAAGTCTGGGAACAGTTTGGAGGACTTTCCATGTTTGCTGGACCCCACACTTAGTAATGGTCTAGTTCTAGATGTGGGTGTGGGGTGTAGGGACGCGGTTTGGGGCAGAATTGGCTACATTCTAGAGGGTGCCCGTGTGTGGAAACCGGAAGATACCAGAAGGGTACAGGTAGTTGCCCAGCAGGGTATGCAGAAGATGTAGCAGGTATGCCACTTGGGAAGGCACGATAGCAGTTGGGAGAGGTTAACCTTGCTAGGTAACCTGTCAGTGTGATCACTTCATAGAATACGGGGGAGCTACAAAAGGTGATTCATAAAGCAGTGTTACAGATATGAAAGGATTGGTGTGCATATGAACTCATAGCGACTGTAGCAGCATGCACAGGGCCTGCACAGGTTCAAGACAGACAGCGTCCCAGTACTGAGCTCCCACCCTAACCTGGAAGCTAGTTGACATCTGCTTGCAGGGGAAAAATTACTTTTCTCCAGTGGATTCTTACTGGATATATTAGCCACATTTAAGGGTAGAGCCAAAGGCCTGCAAAGAAGGTCAACAAAATTAACTCAGTGGTATTTTTGTAGATTTTTTGTTTAATATTTTGTTTAGGCATTTTATGTTTTGCATGTCTTTTGCTTGTGTATTATTTCCAATTTTCTGTTCATGTTGGTTTCGTTTTTGTGTGAATATCTGTGTTTTTTCTTTTTTAGATTCTCGTTTGTTTGCTCTTCGTTTGCTTTCTTTATTTTTTAAAGACACAAACGGATGGTGCTGAGGAGCTGGGAGGGGGGAGTTGGGGGAAGGGAACTGTGATCAGAATATATTGCATGAATAAAAATTGTTTTTCAACTAAAAATATCGTATGAGGTAGCATTTTTTGGAGCATAGAGTCTATGCAAAGCTCCTTGGAATCACACAGAGTCTGAATCTGGCCCTGTTTGCAGCTACCATGTTTTACCTAAATATTGCTTGTTTGAAGGGTCCATTTGCAGTTTTCTTGTTGGTGTTTTTTGTTTTTTGTTTTTTACCCACATGTTCCATGGCAGATGCACTAGGAGTAGATAATTTGGTACACACTAAGGCACCTTCAAGACTAAAACATTGCTTAAATTGGCCTCACACACAAATGTGCGTGCCTGTGTTAACTGACAGTTTCCTTTATGATTTGCACTTTCTACAGGACTGGCAAAGCGCGTGGGTGCCCGTCTGCTCCTGGCCTCCACATCCGAGGTATATGGAGGTGAGTGATGGAGCCCCTGAAAGAAGCCTACCTACCCATGGGACTGCATGTATCTTGCCGTACCGTAGGCAAGAGGGAACCAGAGTTCAGGATTCCACTTAGAGGGCCCAGCCTGTTGTCATAGCTTCTTTTTTAGGCCTGGGTCAGGTCAGGTGTCCAATAATGATGAGGTTTTTATGATTCCATAGAGGTGGACCTTTTCCTATTTGCTCTGAAAGCTTCTCAGAGATTACCAATATGAAGTTGCTTTTGTCCCTTTTGCTGGCGCAATTCTTCAGCGTGAGCAGTGAATACGGTGACCTGAGAGCTAGCTAGTGACATGTGCTCATTTTCTCACCTGTTACAGAAAGATTGCTGAAAGAACCAGTAAAGATATAGTGCCAGTCAACTCCAGGTCACATTTTACATTCCCACCACCATCATGGCCCCTCCTGAGCTATCCCAGGAACTTAGAGTGGATTTTTAACTTATGCTTGGTTCATACACAGTCATACCAGCTGGCTGCAGGGTATGGATGAATCTCCTTGCTGCTACAGTGAGGAACCAGGCCCTGACATGATGGACTTTTTTCTCTTTTTACATTATTCTTCTGGACAAGGGGAATGAGGATGTAAAATGTAAAATTGGAAGAGACCATTTTTTGAAGTAAGTTTGCCAAGTAGGAAAACAACATGGCAACACAAATATGTAGGAAGTAGTTGTAACCACCATGAACGTGTAGCACATCCTCCTCCTCTTTGAGGTTCTTGGCAATTGAAAGGGCAAAGCAGGTACCCCAGCCCCCACCCTGTTCACTGTCTAAAAGGCACAGTGACAGCTTTCTTTCCTTGCCAGCATTTATTTGTGTGTTTGCTGAGAGCTGTTGTCTTTAGGAGTTTTAAGCAATTCCTGTGGTTTGGCACTTTCTGTACCAGTGCCGCTAGAACATTTGGGGTTTGTGAAGCATCCGCCTTCCCTTGCAGCATCACAAAATGCTTATGAGGAGGGGAAGGATTGGAAAACTTTTCTTGTTTTATTTTGTCTTTTGAAACTGAATGCAGCACAGGCTGGGTTCCAGTTTGCTATATAGCCTAGGAAGGCTTCCACTTGTGGTCCTCTGCCTCAGCCTTCCAAGTTCTGACTTTGGAAATAAGTTTTACTAGATCTTTATGTATATGGGCACATACAGATGCTCACTGATAAAAGCATGAACACATCTAGGTATTCCATGTGCGGGTAGATGCACGTGTATTTGTAACGGGCAGAGAATAACTTTGGAGTCTGGTTCTCCCGTGTGTGGGTTCTCCCGTGTGTAGGGTAACTGGCCAGCAGACCCTGGGTCTGCCAGTCTTTGCCTCCTTAGTGCTGAGGCTACAAGCTGGGTACCACCGTGCTGAGCCTTTTTTTCTTTTTTTGGTAGTTCTGGGAATAGAACTTAGGTCCTTCTGATTGCAAAGTGAATACAGAGTTACCTTCTCAATCCTGGCCCTTCACTTGTGTAGCCCCACCACTAACCCCACCTCCATGGTTTTTTTAGGTAATTTTGTGAAGGAGATTTTTGAGAAGCTTGGCTCCCTGGGCATTCCAGCCCAGAATGGTACCAGGACTGAATTGCTTATGCTTGGCTTTCTTGTATGCCAGATTTCTGTCTCCTTTGGGATCTGACCTGTCAAAAGCTAGGAAAAAGCCTGACCTTTGATTAATCATTCTATTCTTGGTCGTATCTTTGTGTATGTAAATCTTTAGTATTCTTCTTTTGGGGAGTCTTTCTTTGCCTTAGACCTCTTTTCTCATGTGTAACTTGCCTCTTACTGGGGGGATTTTCTCTCACAGGCCTTACTCTGCACTGTACACAACTGCAGTGTTGTAACTGCTTCTTGAAGGCCTGGCTGGCTCAGATGCATGTGCCAAGGGTCTACCCATAGATGTTCCTCTCCTTTATCCCCACAAGTCTGATGTCAAACTATGCGCCAAATAAGTTGGCTGTTAATTTATAACATCGAGTTGCTGTATGTTTTTGTCCACATTTCTTTGGAGAGATTTATACATTTTATAGCGTGGTTGGACACATGCATATCTGTAGGGAGAGTACCAGGTGCCCTGGAATTTTGGAAGGTGGGGCTAAGAGCTCTGAGCTTCCCTCCCTGGCATTTCTCTCTGTTTTAAATGTTTATCTAGGTCCATCATAAATATACATTGTTTCTGGTAATGAAGTGAGGGCCAGTTGGGGGGATATAAATTAAGACTTATTTTCTCCTGCTTACTCATAGATCCTGAGGTCCACCCTCAAAGTGAGGACTACTGGGGCCACGTGAATCCCATAGGACCCCGAGCCTGCTATGATGAGGGCAAACGTGTTGCAGAGACCATGTGCTACGCCTACATGAAGCAGGTATTGGTCCATACCACAGAGCACTGTGCACAGATGTGTACGTTTGCTATACAGGAATAAACCCCAGGACTTGACACCTGACAGTGGGTGTTGGGAAGACCTGGTGTTTACCGTTAGAGATGAATGGTATCACCAGCCATTTCTACATATCTTCTTGTTTTCAAAATTATATGAACTCGTTTCCAGTACTGTGAGAGGGCTGGGAACATCACACTTCCCTACTGTCATATTGTCCAACATCAGCTAACATCTGCCTCTTTTTCCATGGCCTCCAAGCTGGTGTGTTTTGTTTTTCCCATTTATTTATTACGTGTATGTATGTGTGTATGTTCCTGTGGGGGGGAGCATTATGATCGTGGGGGTATTGGGAACTGACAGATCACCTGGTCTTTGGTAACCAGCTTGTTCCAGGAATCCTGTTTCCTCCTGCTGTGTGCTAGGATTACAGGCGGGCTGCGATGCCTATCTGGTTTTTATGTTGGGCCAGGGGCTCTGGACTTTATCCTTGTACAGCATGCACTTTACCTAGCCACCTCGCTAGCTAAGATAGATTTTTAAAGTCATCCTCTTTGGTTTGAGGTCCATGTTATATTTTATATATTTCCCTACATGCTTTATTATCCATTGTTACACTGGGAGCTTCCATCCTGGGTGTTCAGGGTGTTCATCTTGTCACCATCTCATCCACAGACCAAGAGGCCAAGGCTCCCACACTGGCTCTACCATACCATGAGCTGGAGATGGATGAACACTCAGGTTTTACCTCTGACCTCTGGTATGGGATTGTAGCTTTGGGCTGATGCCTTGGGGAGTGCAGGGGAAGGCAGGTGGTTTGGCCAGGTGAAAGCCCTGTGCTGTTGCATTTTTCTCACTAAATTTGTTTGTGCTTGGGACCAGCACTCTGGTCCTCAGGAACTTGTTTTCTTTGTTTGCTCTCTGTTTCTTCTTTCTTTCTTTTTCTTTAATTGAAGAGCCATGGGCATGAAATTTAGTTTTAGGACAGCTATGTATAGATGTGCTGTTCACCCTGTGGACAAGAGAGGAGGCAACAGGGGAGTACTCTTGGCTCCTGACTATTTGTTGCAGACCATCAGTCATTCTTGTATGTGGATGAGATAGTACAGCGTGAAGCTAAAGCTCCCTTTTTATCATGGGCCTGGAGCACTTAGCTTTCTTAGTTTGTTAATGGAAAATAACTTATGTGGGTGTCAGGTTCTAGACCTCTCTGCTCTGTTTCTCTGCCAGAGGTAGACCTGAATTCTGACAGATCTAGCATAAGTCATGGTGTGAGCTTCCAGCTTTCTGTCCCTAGTCTCCCTTTTGTAAACAATAGGCTCCCACACAGGGGTGTGTTGCTGTCACTCTAGCTCCAGCTCCTGATCCTTTGACACTTATTCTAAGTATGCAAGGTAACCCCTTTAGAGAAGGTAACCCATAGAACCTGATTACGAAGCCCCCTGCCCTGCTGGGCACCATGGTGTCCTGCCTGTCAGGATATGCTACTGCCTAGAGATGACATAGTACATGGGGGTTACCTTGCATGCTTAGAGTAAGTGCCCAAAGGATTGGGAGCTGGGGCTAGCGTTAGAGCAACATGCTTCAGCTTTGTTGAGGCTGGGTCTATTTTGTCTTCTCTCATTCCACCTAGCATTCTTGAGGTAAGTATTGGTTGCCTGCTGCTGAGAGTGGGCTCCAAACTTGTTCCCAGGTCTCTGGCTCCTAAGGGGAGCTTGAGCTACCTATACACCATGCTCTGTCATGCTGTCTTGAGAGGTTGCTGTGGATAGTGTCTTAGTTAGGGTTTTACTGCTGTGAACATATACCATGTCTGAGGAACTCTTCCTTACAAGGATGACATTTAATTGGAACTGGCTTCCAGGTTCAGAGGTTCAGTCCATTTTCACCAGGCGGGAACATTGCAAAGTCCAGGCAGGCATGGTGCAGGAGAAGCTGAGAGTTCTACATCTTCATCTGAAGGCCACTAGGAGAAGACTGGCTCCCATGTAGTTAGGAGGAGGGTCTCATTGCCCACCCCTATAGTGACACACTTCCTCCAACAACGCCACACCTCCTTTTGTGCCACTCCCTGGGCTAAGCCAGAGTCAAACCACCACAATAAGAAAGTATCCAGTGAGGTAGCACAACTCTGAATCCACGAGCATCAAGTGTAGGGCAGTAAGCAGTTATTGACAATGCCCAGAAGAGCAGCCCGTGTGGTGTTACTCTAGGTATTGATTTCCTTAACCAGAGGTTAGTACCAAGTAGCTACATGGTAACATCAATTTTGAGTTCTAAATATAAAGCCTTTTTGAGTAGTTTTAGAGAAAAGTATTTTAGTTGCTAGGATTTATTCTTTTAGAAAGTCCTGAGTCAGGTTTGTATTAGCAGATTGATTTGGTTATTTTAATAACTATAATTTTTTTTTTTTGGATACTTTATTTATGTTATGTCAATGTTTTCTATGGTATCTTTTGCACCTGAGATTCTCTCTTCTATCTCTTCTATCTCTTGTACTCTGTTGGTGATGCTTGCATCTCTGACTCCTGATCTCTTTCCTAGGTTTTCTATCTCCAGGGTTGTCTCCCTTTGTGATTTCTTTATTGTTTCTATTTTCGTTTTTAGATCCTGGATGGTTTTGTTCATTTCCTTTGTCTGTTTAATTCTGCCTCTTTGATTGTGTTTTCCTGTAATTCTTTAAGGGATTTTTGTGTTTCCTCTTTAAGGGCTTCTAGCTGTTTACCTGTGTTCTTTTGTATTTCTTTAAGGGAGTTATTTATTTCCTTCTTAAAATCTTCTATCATCATCATGAGATGTGATTTTAAATCTGAATCTTGCTTTTCTATTGTGTTGGTATATCCACCCCTGGTTGTGGTGGAAGAACTGGGTTCTGATGATGTCATGTTGCCTTGGTTTCTGTTCCATATGTTCTTACCCTTGCCTTTCACCATCTGGAGTTAGCTGGTTTTGCTCTCTCTGACTGTGGCTTGTCCCTCCTGTAAGCCTCTGCATCAGTACTCCTTAGAGTCTAGCTCTTTCTGAGAGGAATTTTGGTTTGGAGAGCTGTGGTATAGGGTTAGCTGTGGGGTGCAGACAGAAACCAGAAGGATTCTGTCCCCAGCTGTTCCTTGGTTCCTGTGTCTTGGTGGCTCTGCAAGGGTCTCTCTTGATCCAGGAATTTGAACAGAAGTGGTAGTCCTGCCTGTGCTAGATGGTATGTTGGCACCCATGGCAGACCACCTCTCTCCTGGTACTCTTTGAGTATGGAGCCTTGTGTCACATCATCAGCTCCCTGGCCGCAGAAGGAAACCGGAAGACCACTCTTCAGTCCCTGTGTCCTGAGGATTCCGGGAGGTTCCCGGGGAGCAGTGGTGCTCTTCTTACCTCCACTCATGGGCTTGTCCACACTCCCGGGAGGCCTGTTTTCTCCTGAATCTATATGGCTATGGAACCCTGTGACCCAGGCTGAGGTCCCCAGCCACAGATGGAAACCGGAAGCAATTACAGGTTTTTACACACAGGAATGCATCCTTTTTGCTAACGATTATCTTTTTTTTCAGTGCTCTACATGGTGTGTAAAGATATTTCATGTAAGGAATGAAAATGTAAACAAGATGAATAGAAGTCTGATTGCTTTTTTTATTAAATAAAATGTTGCCTTTTAACAAATTTCTTTCAAGATTCTCATAATTAATGAAATACTAATAATATATTCAATGTAAAGTTTTATTTCATTGCACATCTTTTATGGAGATCAAAGGGCAAAGCAGAGCATCCTTCATGAATAGTTTGAATCTGTCAGAGAGGAATTAGGTTGCTGCTTATTGTGCCTGTCGGCATGGGAACTTCATAATGTGGGGGCTTGCCCGGGGGCTGTACAGGTCAGGACTTAAGGTAAGTTTGCGCTCCTAGCTCCCTGTGAGTGTGCCTCTGAAGTTATGGCCCACCCACTTTCTGAACAGAGTCTGCATAACAGGCTACCATTCATAAAACCACAGACCAACAGCAGAAAGAGAACTCAGAAGTCAGAAGTCACCTGGGGTAGTAGCCTCGAGGGCATATTTATTTTTTGGCATTAGCATACTTTAAAAAAGGAATATTTGCTATGTATCTGACATTAGAGGGCCTGATGTGTTTGCTGGCTCTGGCCTTGTTCCCAGCGTGTCTGCTGCCCACCTCCTGCTACCCCACATAGGCATCTGCAGTGTGGTATTTGTTCCCTACTAGCTTTGCAGTGATGTCGGCATACCCTGAACCATAGCAACTGTAAGAAGTCCACTTATTAATGCAGTAGTCCCTGTTATTTTTGAGGGAGATATTTCAACACCCCAGGGGATGTCTGACTGAAAGTGCAGGAATCTATATATATCGTGCTTTTTCTGAACACGTGTAACTGTTAAAATTCAATTTAGAAGCTAGGCATGGTAAGAGATCATTTGCAGTTATGAAACAGACCAATTGTAGCAATATGCTGCCTCATAATCTCTCCCAGTGCTACACTCGTGCTTTTTGCTGACTATAGGTGACTGAAACCATGGCTAGTGGATCCACTTCACTAAAGTAGATGTGTTGAAAAGGATTGTCAGGGAACTACAGGCACATCTGCCATCACCCAGCCTTATGTGGCCTTCTGCCACCCTCCAGAGTGAATTTGATCATCACTCAGCCTAGTGAATTGCACTCCACAAGGCAAGACCTCGGGTGTGTGAGAAGCAGCAGAGAATGAGATGATTGAACTTCTGTCCCCATTGACTCACGCACTTTCAGGGTACACGAAGACTTGGAAGCATGAGTGAGTAGGGCTCTCATTTCTGGGAGCGCTGTATGCAGCGTTCAGTTCAGTATAACCCAGGCTTCTCCTGCAGAACAGGTCTTTGTGTAATGGAGGGTGACACTTTATTGTGTAGACCCGTTCCCCAATCTGTGCAGAGCTCTTCTTTCCTCTGAGGACTTTCCATCATTGAACAGTGATCAAACTACAGCATCTATGGCTTAATAGAACACTCTTCAAGGCATAGCTCACATTTAAAAGCTGCCTTGATGGAGAGCCCATTTTACTCTACACCTCAGGACGTGACCATTATAAACGAAGCAGTGGTATGTCTGATGCCATCTACCCTTGTGGGTGGTACACTAGTCCCACCCAGTTGCTCTTCCTCAAGCCTGTGGGATTCTACCATGTGGTCCTGTCTTTCTGGAGAGGAACGAATACTGAGAAACATTGTATATGATCACTGTTTTTTAGATTGAAAATAATTTTTTAAACAATATAATCTGATCATAGCTTCTCCTCCAACTCCTAGATCCTCCCTATTTACCCAATTCCGTGTCTTATTTTTCTCTTTAGGAAACAAAACAAAACAACCAGATTTGTTCCAGGACAGCCAGGGCAACACAGAGAAACCCTGTCTCGAAAAACCAAAAGGAAAAAAAAAACAAAAACCAGATTTTTAAAAAAGAAAAATAGCAAAGTGAAAGCACAAAACACACACACACATATATTCACGCATACACATATACATATCCACACATACATGCGCATGTGCACACACACACAGACAGAAAAAAACCCTACAAATTGGAAACCATAATGCACAAGCAAAAGACGAGTAAGCCCCCCCCCAACCCCAAACGCCTACACAAAGCAATATGAAACAAAAGTCTACAAAAACACCACTGAGTCATTTTGTGTTGGCTGTCTACTGCTGGTCATGGGGCCTACCAAGTGTTGTTTATATATTCAGTGAGGCTCCATTGAAGAAAAGTAATTTTTCCTTCTCAAGTAGGTGTCTATTGATGATAGCTTCTTGGTTTTGGGTGGGAGCTCATAGCTCCTTTGCCCTCTCAGTGCTGAGGCCCTATCTGGCTTAAGCCTGTGCAGGCCCTGTGAATGCTGCCAGTCTCTGTGAGTTCATGTGCATGTCAGTCCTGTTGTGTCTGAAATACACTGTAGTTGTTACAGTATTTCCACCCACTGTTACACATAGCTGTCTGATTCCTGAGGAGGAGGATTAGATGAATTACCATTTAGGATTGCATGTTTCAAGGTCTCTCAGTTTCTGTGCACTGTCCAGTTGTGGGTCTCCTGTTCTTTCCCATCTACTACGAGAAGCAGCTTCACTGATGAGGGTTGAGAAAGGATTGTATGTCATTAGTCATTTCATTTCTATTGTTCCTTTAACAGAATAATAGTGTTTGGCTTCCCTCTAGACCCCTATCCTATCCAATCTCAGGTTCTTGGCCACCTGAGCATTGTCAGACATGAGTTTCATCTCTGAATGGGGTTTTAAATCCAGTGTTGGTTGCTCCCACAATATTTGTGTCACTATTGTACCAACCTCTCATGTCATTAGGTCACCGTTGTAGATCTCAGGCTTTGTAGCTGGGTTGGTGGTAACCAGTTCAAGGTAAGTTAGCATGATCAGGAGACAGAGACAAAGGTCAGGTACAAGTGCAGCATCTATCCTTCACTGGGGGTTCTATTAGTTATGAAGTAAAAGTACAGCAGAAATGTTGCATGTGCTAAATTTTTAAATATTCTCGAGCGATATGGTATGCAGCTTTGTGGGGGAAACTTACATTGTACTAGGTACTGAAATGAAATCATCCAGAGCTGACATGTATGATTGTGAAAGTTATATGCACATCCTCCTATTCAGGAATTGGGCATTGCCAGATTTTCTATCCAAGGGGTACTAGATACCAAAAGACACTTGTCTTGGGCTCAGAACTGTGACATAGTCAGTTTTCAAAGTGGCATCACTGTTTTGTAATTCTTGTGACATAGCAGAATGGACATTGTTATCACTTCAAGCATCAGAATCATAGGTCCTAGAAAATTAAGTATAACTGGAGAGTGCTGGGATTAACTAGAATGTTCCCACTATGCCCATGAGCTTGTGCTCTGTACATGGGGTTCACACTAATCTCTCTCCTCTTAACTTTCCATTGGTTTTATGCTGACCTAACTCACAGTTGTTAAGGTGTTCTTGTTCTCAGTGCTCAGAGTCTTGGGTGAATGACTCAGAGTTCTCAAGAAGGACAGAGCACACAGTGACATGAAGCTGTGGCTAAGAATGAATCACTAATTAGTTCTGTGAATGTTGGCCTTTTGCATGCTGAGTCCCTTCACCACAGCATGATGGAAACTCAGCAGTGTAGAAGGTGGCAGGGCTTAGCTATGCAGATTGATGTCACATGATCGAGAACATATGAATGAGCTTAGAGCCTTCAGGGATTGGTTCTGCTTTCAGTGAAACACTACCCTAGTAGGCACTTCCCAGTCTTCAGCTTTGTCCCTTTTTCCAAGCTCAGTATGGGAACCAGCCCAGCTGCCACCATAAATAATGTATTAAAGAAGGGAAGAGAGGGAAGAGCAGAGATGCGGCTCTCCCACTGTGAGGGTAGAGGATGAGTGGCAGATAAACTGTACATGATGAACCAGTGTTGCCTTTGTGTCAGGGCAAAGGCTTGCTGACACTATGAAGAGAGAGCTGGACATATTAATTCCAGAAGATGCCAGTGTCTAAGAAGAGAACAGATCTCAGCTGAAGGAGATTCAGGTTCATGTCTTATCATGTAGCTAATCTTGGTGTGATGTGAGAGTGTCCATTGAGAAGCCGTGAGACTGCTGTGGGCAGAGGTAGCAGCAGTGGCCACAGCTACTTCAGGAGTTCACACAGTGTCTTAATTTTTAGTTCATTCCAGTTAGCTTGCTTAATGGTTTCAGGTCCAAACAGAGAAATCGGCAAGCGTGCCTGTTTGGGGAGGTTAGTTTATAATAAGGCCATGCTTCGGAATGTTGTTCCTGAGAAAGGGAGACCAAGGGGAAAGCATCTAATCTGAGCTTTCCTCTGCTGGGCATGCCTGTTTGAGTATTGCAGAACTGCTGAGGTTTCCAGTCTCTTCAGAGAATACAGCCATATTCATCGTCTTCTGATTCTTTTCTTGTCTCATCAGTTAAATGCAAGTGGAAACTTTCGAGTTACCTTCTATTGAGAGCCGCATCTCTGTTTCCCCTCTCTCCCCTTCTTTAATACATTATCCCCTGCCACCCTCAGGGGATGGGTTCTGAGATCTACGGTGGATTCCTGGAACCACAGACTAGTCTGTGCTGCTTAATTTAGTGCCGTTTCCATCTTAACCAGACATTTGCCGTGCATCATGGCTGTACTTGAAGTGCATAACAAGCATATGTCTGTTTTCTGACATCAGTTTCACAGATGGAAGATTCCCTAATAAATTTTAAGGCATGACCACACATGGGAAAATAGGCACCTGTTGGGAAACAATCAATATAAACAGTTTACCCTCACACAACTGTCTCATAGCTCCCCTCACCAGAATGCCCACACTACTGGCCTTTCCATAGTGAAATCTGAGGCAGCTTTGACATTACCCAGTTGCTTTATGATGAGCACATTACAGAATCAGAACAGAAGTATTGTCTTTTGAAAGCAAAAAGCAACCTGTTCTCCATCCTTGCAAGGCACTAGGAATGTAGAAGAGGGCTGCACACTGCAGAGAAGTGTGCCTCATGTTCTTTCTCTCTGTTCCAGGAAGGTGTGGAAGTGCGGGTGGCAAGGATCTTCAACACCTTTGGGCCACGAATGCACATGAATGATGGGAGGGTGGTCAGCAACTTCATCTTACAAGCACTACAAGGGGAGCCACTCACAGTGAGTACTGCCCAGAGGCTGCCTGTAACCAAAAGGTGACTTGCTTCAGGGCCTTGATGTTTCTGGAGTTGACATATCATTTCCATGTATATCTCTGCTACTTTTATGAAAGGAAGAGATGTACGTGGGTAGAACACAGTGCAGGAATAGCCTTACAGTGAGCCTTGGGTCCTGTTTCATTCACCCTGCACTCCGGGACTCCACCTGTGCCAGCTAGCCTGCTTGACCCTTCCCCATGCATGGCCCAAGCTTGCTTTTCTCCTCTAAGTGGCACCTGGCTGCTCCTGGATGGAGTCTCTATGCTTATACATGGCCTCTCTTTCCGTATCATTTATGAACTCCACCAGTTCTTCCTGGTGACCTGTCTCTGGACCCACCCTGCCACCATAGTGTCCTGTCTTTGAAGTAGTCCCATTCTTGCTCTTTAGTCATGTTCTTTCAGCCTGTCCTAGAGCCAACCTTCTGAAGAAGAGAAACCCAAAGATCCCTCATCTCAGGGACAGCATATGACAGACCTTTCTCAAGGTTCCTACCATCCCCACTCCTCAGACTGACTCCTTCAGCTCCTGTCTTGCCTGTTCTGGGAGTGTTTCTTGGATAGTCTCCCCATTCTCTGTAGACAGTACTAATTGCACCACTCTCTATATGAAGGCACCGTTGGATTTCACTAACTATGCAGTTTTGTTTTCATTGTACTTGGTACCAGTGGACATTAGTACTAAAGTTCCAGGTCCCAGCACAGCATTACCTCTGGAAACCAGGACCTTTGTCCTTCAATTCATAGCTGTGTCTCTGGCCCCAGCACAGAGGCAGTATAAGATGAATGTTGGTTGACTTAATGATAAGGTAACATGATGGCTGCTTTTTGTTGCAATAAGTGAAAAGCGACTCTGGGGTTAGCCACAGAAACAGGAGTTTTAGATTTAACTGCTAGGTGAACCTGTCTTTCATACCCTCTCTTGCTGCATCCGCCTTCTATCCACTGATTTCCCAGATGCAGATTCAGCCAGCTCAAAGTAAATGTGTTGGAAAATATGGTGTCGGTGATAACATGGACAGATGTTGTTTGGAGAATGTTCGTGATTGATATGCAAGTTCCAAACCATTTCACAAAAGGGACTTTGCCACCCTGGATTTTGGTATCTGTGGAGTGTTTTGGAACCAAGCGCCATGGAAACTGAGGGATAACTGTATTTGGGGTTCAGATGATCTCTATTGGGAAGGGAGATGTTCCTGATGGCTTTTCAGCCACCATGCACAGTGACTTACCCAGGGTCAGAGCTACCTTGCTTGCAGAGAAAACTGTTATCAGCCTTTGAAGAAACAGCTTTTGGATTTATTGCTGCCTTGGCAGCTTCGAGGGCCCCATATTAAAGAGGAAGGCAAGTCCTCTGGCAGCCTGAAGAATGTACATATGACATAAGGCATGGTTCGTGTCTCCTGTATTGTCTTCAGGCCCAGCATGACGCTCCCAGAGATGTGGCGAGAGATCACTGGCGCCATCCAAAAGCCATTAATCCAGAGCCCGCCAGACTTCCCTCTTTCCTTGCCACCCAGGCAGAAGGCCCATTTAGAGTATTTTGGGGTTTTTTGTTTGTTTGTTTGTTCCAAAGAATTCTATTGCCCATCAAGGACCAGATGAACTGCTTGTGCTTTTCTCTTGGTTTGAAATATCATTTCTTTCCCTTGTCAGGTGGTCCTGTCTAGAAGTCAGCAGGGTGGAGTGGGGAGAGGTGTGCTGGAGACCGAGCACAACTTTAAGCATAGAGGGCAAGTGGAAACTCACAGCCAAGGAGCGGAGTGGGAGTCAGTGGATAGAAAAAAGGAAGAGGAAGAAACATTTGGGGAAGAGGGTCCTGATGGAACTGACCTAACAGGATTCTTGCTGAAGGAGGCCAGATGGCCCCCCAGCTTTGAGGAATTAGAAAGACATGAGAAACCAAGAGAGAGAGGAGTCACTAAGCAGGGCTTTTTGTTGATTTCTGTGAGAAATACCCAACTGGTCCAAGAGACTGACTTGGTTTAGAAGAGGCTGTCATAGCTTTTGAACTTAATGCACACTGTAGGGGACAGTGCTGCGAATTCAGACAGCTTTCTTTGCTATTCTTGCCACCCCTACTTCGTGAGCATCTTGGTGACTCCTAGGTCACCATATTGCTATGACCTAAACATAGATAGCACTTAATCCCCTTACAGCAACTTTGAGTCCCCAGAATCTCTCTCATCCTGTAAAATGCAGCCAGAGGAACCATATAGACACCAGGGTGCAGTGTCCAGACTCATGATTATAGCTGAGTACCTACTCCACCTGACCTGTGAACAAGGAGCAGCTTCTGCCCGGCAGGCAGGCAGGCAGGCAGGCAGGCAGCAGGCAGGCAGCAGGCAGGCAGCAGGCAGGCAGGCAGGCAAGCAGGCAGGAGGCAGGCAGGCAGGCAGGCAGGCAGGCAGGCAGGAGGCAGGCAGGCAGGCAGGCAGCAGGCAGGCAGGCAGGCAGGCAGGCAG
>JADRCH010000031.1:20399884-20416942 GCA_019843965.1 Rhynchomys soricoides | reverse complement strand
TTATTATTATTATTATTATTATTATTATTATTATTATTATTATTATTCACACATTTAAATATGTAAATATACCTGCTGAGTCCATTCATTGTTGCCTATGTGTATATGATTTCAGGGCTGACTGACCACTTGGTATTCTATAACCAATTAAGGGGCCCATCCCTGGGGAAGACTAATTGTACCTCTCTGAGTAGTTGTTAGTTACTCATAGTTCTTTTTCTAGGTTTGAAGGCTTGTTAACATGTTATCATTGGGTCTTGCTCAGCAGCCATTGTTGCAGTATTATGGGTGTATCTTCTTGTCGTTTCTTGGAGACACAGTCTCATCTCGTAGCAGATTTCCTCTGGCTCTCAAAAGTCTGCCCCTCCCCTTTTCCATGATGTTCCTGAGCCTCGGGTACAGGAGTAGTGTTGTTGATGTGTGTTGAGAATGAGTACTCCATGATCAGTTCTCCGTATTTTGGCCAGTTGTGGTTTTCTGTGATAGTTTCTGTCTGATGCAGTGAGAAGCTTTTTTGATGAAGGATGAAAATTAGACACACCAGGCAAAGAGGGTTGGTAAACCTTAAGATGTTGTAAGCCCTTGTCAGTGCCTCTTCAAGGACTGGTTCTGAAGTCAGACTCAAAGAATTCCATGGAGCCCCACTAATAGTGGCAGGATGGTTTTTCTCAAGTCTAACTCTTGGTTTCCTTATAGGTATATGGATCTGGGTCTCAGACACGGGCATTCCAGTACGTTAGGTAAGGCTCTTGTCATTATCCTTGCTTCTGAGTAGAAGGCAGCAGTTCACTGTATGTTGTACATGTTGGTTCTTTCCACAGCTCACGTATGCATTAAGCTAATTTTAATATTTGATTGGGAACCTCTTGCCTTCTCTGTTTAGAAGTTAAAGTTGATTTTCATCCACTATTTCTTTGATTCCTGGCTAATCTGCCACCTAGTGTTGCATAGATAAAAGTTGTCCAGCACTGAGGTGAGCTTGAATAATTAATGCGGCAGGCCAATTAGTCACCCATCAAGCCTGCAGGTTCAGATGTCAGGCCAGTTTTTGAAAACATGGCTCTTTATCATGGCGAGAGTCTTTACAGATATAAGGTAAGAGTGTCTTAACGGTGAACCTGTGTTTGAAGCTGAGGCAGGCTCATGTTCCTTAATACTTGGTGACTTTTATTGTCTTTGGAATTCTACCTAGAGTTTTGTTGGTCAACACGGTTGGTAATTATAAGTAATTACCACACTGAAATACCTTCTACCTACACATAGCTATTACAAATTCCATGGAAATTTCCAACACCCTTGGTCATGTAAAACCCAGTTCTATATTTTAACACATGTACTTTTGCTCTTAAATGCAAATACCTCAAATGGATGTTGGCCAGGAAATGCCGTCCTGTCTTAGAGCCTTCCAGGGGTACTGTAGAATAAGATGTTAGCTATAGAGTGCAGGTCTGAGTAGCTTCCAGCCTCAGCCTGAGCCACCATGTCTCATTAGATAAGGAGCTTAACAGAAATCCTGTTTTATTTTTTTTCCTGAAAGTTAAAATAACCAGTGTAGACTTTTCCCTGTAAGTAGGTAAACTCTTAAATGAGATGCAGAAGAAGCTGTTAACAAATTAATACCATAGTCAGTGTTTGTTTCCTGAAATGAGAGTTAGCTGGCCGTGTGTTACCCAGTAAGTCAGTTTATTCCAAGAGAGCGTTTCAAAGGGGAAATGTCCGTCTCACCATCAGGACAACTTCTGTTTCAGAATATGGAGCTTGGACTGTGGGATTGGAGAAATGTACTGGGGCTCATTTCTGTAGTGTGTATTGAACCATCTCTTCATAACAACAACAGTGTTTTCATCCCATCCCCCTCACCCACCCTGCAGTCATGCACTTCCAAGGAGATCTTAATGTCTTCAGTACAGAGACGCAACCTTGAACTACATAACCAGGGCCCCAGACTTTCTCATCTTCTACCTTCATAAGAGTTGATGTAATACAAGGGGCACTGGTTAGAAACCTGTCTACTTCCTGGTTTCAGTGGCATCTCATACAAAATTAAGTAGCTTCAGATACATTTGGTGGGGAGAAAAAATGGTAGATGATAAAAATACTTCAAGAATTCAGCAATCCTTGTGCTGTGTACCATCCCAGCTAGAACAGAATACACAGCACCAGGTCTCATGGCCACAGCTCACACACCTAGTTGCTGACCTGCATGGTGCCTTGGAAAGAGGATGTAAGTAGTTTCCCTGTTCATAGATGTGAACCCTTTCAGCAGAGCCTTTTTCTGCAGTGCTGCCATTGTCTTGGTATCTGATATTACAAGGATGTAGGCACACTATGGGTCAGTTTGTACACTGTTTAGTAGAGAGCTGACCAAAGTTTGACCATTTTTATCACATCCCCTACCCTTTTAAGAAACTGATTTTTTAAAAAAAAACAAACAAAACCACTTCACAAAAAAGAGTACAGTGTTCAAATCTGTAGTTACTGTCCTTGGTTAACCGTCCCCAGAGCCACAGTTGCCTCGGCAGCACTATAGGGACCCGGCAGCACTACAGGGACCCAAGGCCTACATGGTCATCTGCATTGACATCTGGCATGACATGTCTGATACTTTCATAGCTGGGTTGTGTCCTCATTCACATAACAAAGGCATGTTATATATTTCTTAAAAGTCACTTTGTCAAAATGACACTTTAAAAGAGCTTCGGGCTGAATGAGTATGACTCACACAATTTTGACTTTAAAAGTTGCCAACCTGTTACATACGAGGTGCATGGCCCTCCCTCCTCTCCCAAAGAGGATGACTGCTTAAACAGCAGCCATCTTCTAATGCCACATGACCCCACCCTTTTTAACCTTAAGAGGCATTTCAGATGCTACTGAACAGCAGCTTTCAGTGTCTCCTTACAAACACGCACAAGAATGAGTTGTGGATTTAATGACTACTGCCATGGTGATGAAGTGACTTTTTGCCAGTATCTCTTTTTAAAAAATCACTATAAAGTTCAATGGTGGTTTGCATTTGCACTTGATCTGTGAGAACAGAACATTAAGCATATTCATATAAAATTTCCATTGTTGAAAACTGAAAAGCAGAAATAACCTTACTAAGTGACTCACCAAAAAGAAAAAAAAAAACAACTTTTTTCCAATTTAAAAAAAAAAAAAAACAAAACAATCTTGGGTTTTTTTTTTTTTTTTTGGGAAGCCAATCATGACCCATAGTGGCCTGCGCCTTGTGGTAAAGCTGGAGGAGGGAGAGGTTTCCAAGTGGACTTGATTCAGAACCGTAGCTGCTGGACACAGGCGAAGAACAAAACAAGCGCTTAGATTCCCAATGAGGTGTCATTTTTACGAAGTAACTTTTCTTTAACAGAGCTTCTGAAACTAAGAACCAAACCTTGGTAAGCGGAAGTTTGCTTACTTCTCTTCACCTTCATGGCTCAGCTGATCACAATTCATCTGAAACATCCAGATGCCCCTGACAGCTTCATAGGATGTGTTATGGGTGGGCTGCTGGAGGCTGGGGGAGGGGGCAGCAGCTTTTATTAATTTCAGTGCTCAGTTTGTTTGGCTGTCGCTGTGATTTGCCAGTATGGAGTTTGCATACTGAAGTCCATTCATTTCTGTGGAGCTTATTTTATAAAACAATCACAACTTTTGTTTCGGTCGACTAATGTGGTTCACATTAAACATGAGGTTTCATCAGAGACCTGCAAATGCTGTCCTGAGGGTATATAGACCTATTTTAACTTACTTTTGTTGGTCATTGATTGTTTTCAGAAATGCACAGAAAGGGTAGATTTAACCCATTACCGTCCTCCACTGTGTTCACCGCCCCACCACACTCACTAAAAGCAAATCCCAGTGTTACAGGACTCATTCCATCCATGAACATACTAGCATTACAAGCACCATCTTAATTTACAGGGTTTTATTTCCACATTCAGTTTTCCATTTGGGTTTTGGTTTTGTCTGGGAAGGGTTGGTACATGCCCTCAGTACTCCTGCACTCCGGCAGGCAGTGCCTGACCTAACTCCTTTTTTCCCTCAGTGATCTGGTGAATGGCCTAGTAGCACTGATGAACAGCAACGTCAGCAGTCCTGTTAACTTGGTGAGTACCATTTTGCCTCAGCTTTGCAGTTGCCAGAGGGTCTTTTGTGACGGGCTGTCTTTGCACATGACTAGCTTGTGTGGGCACCTGCTAAGTGCTCAAGTGAAACAAAGCAGAGTGGGGGACCGAGGGAAGATAGCTGTGAGGTATTCATGAGCAGTGCAGTGAGCTCCATCACACATGTAAGGTGGGTGAGGCTTATGACAGAAATCCCTGCTCAGTTGTTTATGCCTGGACATCATGTTCCTTTATTCTTTTTAGGAAGCTTTTGTACAAGAACGTTTAGGAACTGTATCTGTTTAGAAAACTGCCTTCCCTCAAATCACAAAATTGTCTGCCAGGAGCCTCCCAAAGCCCCTTCTCCATGTCCTCCTTCATCACGTTGCTCTGCCACTTTGCCTTTCTTTGTGTCTACAATTAAGCCTGTGCCTTACTGAAACTTTGATCTATGGGTCCAGGATAGCTTCAGAAATTGGGAGCTGGGGAAATTTAAAATTCACAGCTCCCAGGCTTTTCTGTGTCTCTGCTAGGACAGTATACTTGAAGTAAGAGTAATAGGTTAGAGAAGTACCTGCCTAGCATGGGCAAGACCCTGCGTTCCATCTTCAGCACTGCAAAAATGAAGGCAGCAGCTGTTAGAAAGTGTGATGTAAAAAAAGTCAGAACATATATTAACAACTTCCCCACCCCACTCCAATAAGCTGACTTCATCAAGCTCATGGAGACTGCCCCCATGGCTCACCCAGAACACTGGTCTATGACAGCATCCATTGCTGCAGCAGCTTTCTCTATAGGATCATTAGTCCTGCAGTGTGGAAGGTGTTGGCACAGTTCTTCTAGAGGAGCTGTGTTGTTCTAGGAGAGTCAGTATTGTGAAACCAAATATGCACAGGAACACTAAAGTGAAAGAAAAGGTAGAGATCAAAGTTACTTGTCCTGGAAGCTTACCCAATGTGTATGCCTCCTTTAAAATGATCTTGTCTTATCTGAAGGCCCTTCTTCAGAACAGATAGATGAAGATCTAAGGTAATATATATTTGTACCTGGCCAGAATGAAAACCATTCCAGAGTGTGCCAATGGGACAAGAAGCTTGGGGTGAAGTTATTTGGAGACAGGGTTATCTGGGAGTTGATGGTTGGTGCAGCAAATGTCTCTGAAGTCATGTCAGGTCCAAGTAGGGAAGTCCTGCCATTGTCATGACATTTAAAAGAGAATCCATTTCTTTTTTAGGGAAATCCAGAGGAGCACACAATCCTGGAATTTGCTCAGTTAATTAAAACTCTTGTTGGTAAGTGGGCTACACCACTCTAAAAGAGCTCATCTGTATTTACCTTGTGTTGCTAGCACCTTCCTTAGAAAGTGGAGGCTGATTAATTGTATCAGAGCAGTGGTTTTAGTGAAGAACATTTCCAGTTTTCTGAGTTGGGGGTTGGAGGGAGGATGACATGAGATGAGTTTGTAGGTCTTGGTGGGGTGTGGGGCGGAGATTTGACCTCCAGGTGTGACATAGATGGAACCAGTGCTGCTCCCATTGAGGCCAAATTTCAGGAGCATGGAGAGAGTGTCATTAGCTCTGGCCAGGCTGGATTAGGCTGTGTGACATTGAAACAGTGTTCCCATCAAGGAGCAGGATGTTCCTGGGTCTGGCCTGGCTCTTGGGTTGCAGGTACCAACAAGGTACTTCCTGACCTCATTCTCGGGCTCACTGGAGCTCTGGGAAACCTGGTCCCCTATCCAGAAATTTGATTTCAGGACATGCCAGTCTAGCCTGGACCATTATATGCTATGTGTGCTTCAGGCTGCTCTGACTTGACTGAATGGGCCTCTCTTTCTTGGCTGAGGGTTGTGGTGTGGACCTGGGTACAGCTGGAATCCTGTTTCAGGTTATAGTAGAGACTGAAGTCTTCTGCCACATAAGCACAACTCTGTGTGGTTCTAGTAATTCCATTGAGACTAACTTCCCAGTTACATATTCCCGCTGATAAGGCAAGGTTTGCTCCACTCACCATGTGCCGCCAGTCACCATGCCTTTGAAACCTCTACTGTCCAGATGGAAACCATGGGCTAGGTGCTTTGGTATCATGGCACTGTGGTTGTAAGTCTAGCTTTTTGGATCAGAGTGTGCACAGTGATCCATGTAGACCCTGACCTGCACACACTAAGAAGGATTAGGGTTTCCACCTTGCTTCAGTGTAAGTGTGTGTGTGTGCGCTTGCGTGTGTGCGTGCGTGTGCGTGTGTGTGTGTACAACAGTGATCCATGTGCACTTCAGAGACTAGAAAACCCTGACCTACAAACTAAGAAGGATTTAGGATTACCAACTTGATGCTTTGTGACTCTGTGTGTGACTGTGCTGTATGACTTAGCCAGGTTTGCCTGGTGGCCACTGCAGTAGTTCACTTTTTTGCTCACTGGGGTCTCATCTCCCACCCCAGGGTGCTAAGCCAGCTTTTCTGTCCTCTTCATACTTTATACAGCAGCAGAGCTGACATCTCTGCGTGTCAGCAGAACTGACAACTCATGTGATATGAGTTGGTTCTGTGCTTGCTCTGGCTAGAGCATTGATGGCCAGGTTTCCATGGCTCCAAGTCACCCTCTACATGCTGTTGGTTAAAAACAGAACTGTGTAAGCCGCCTGATCTCCATGAAAGGGGGCTGCTAGATCTTGGACACCCAAGTGTGGCCCATTTGGAGCATCTACCTCCAAGATGGTTCCAACCCACATTTATATATTTTTGTTTATGGGATTGTTCCCTGTAGGCACATCTGTACCTGTTACCTGAGGTGGAGGTTTGTCTTTGGCACAAGCCCTTTTGCTCTCCTAAGAGGCTCTTGTGGGACCAGAAGCAAGCCTGGCACCTGCATGTGATTGCTTAATAGTAGCTATGCAGACACACTCCTAGGTTTGTGAGGACTGTCCTCTGTGGCTTTGTTAGAGCTATAGGATCCTTGCTTACAAGTATGATTATTTTCCCTGCCATAGACGGTAAAAACATTGCTCCCTAGATGCATTTGGTCTTACCTTTTTTTTGTTGTTGTTTTCTTAAACTTTTTTTTTTTTTCTTTTTCTTATTCAATAACTCAGGTAGTGGAAGTGAAATTCAGTTTCTCTCTGAAGCCCAGGATGACCCACAGAAAAGAAAACCAGACATCAAAAAAGCAAAACTGATGCTAGGGTGGGAACCTGTGGTAAGTGTGAAGGAGGTCCTCTGCCTCGGGAGAAAGGCATTCACCTCCTTGTCCTTCTCCTCCTAAGCTTTGGTCCTTGTTAGAAGGTTTCCTGTGAAGTAGGGAGAGCTTGAACATCCGGGCAAGTACAAGGTTTTCTCCATAGGCCATTCAGTGGTATATGATCCTATGTTAGTGAAAATGGTGTGGGTCTCCTATATGACCACTGTTTTCTCAAGAGTATATAAACACATTGTCCTTTTTTATTCTGTTGCTGTGATAAAACACTCTGACCAAAGCACCTTGGGGAGAAAAAGGAGGATTATTTGGCTTACACTTCCAAGTTCTAGTTTATCACTGAGGGAAGTCAGAACTGGGACCTGGAAGAAGGCACCATGGAAGAGTGCTGCTGATTTGCTCACAGGTTCATGCTCAGCTAGTTTTCCTATACATCTCATGACAGCCTGCCAAGGGAACAGTGCTATCCTCAGTAGGCTGGACTGTCCTACACCAGTTAAGATAACCAAGGTAGTATTTCACAGACATGTCTTGAGATAATCTGATAAAGACAGTTACTGTATTGAGACTCTTGCAGGTAGTCCTAGTCCGTCAGGTTGAAAGTTACTGTGAACTACTATGTGCATCAATCTCCAAAGGCAGTGTTAAGGTGTATATGTTGTTTTTCTCATTGCTGTAACAAAATACCTTAGGGAAGCAACTTAAAAGGGAGAAAAATGTCATAGGATTTCAGTCCATCATGGTGGGGAAGGCATGGCAGCCAGAGCTGCAGAGTCTGTGGCAGTTGCTTCTCACATTGCAGAATAGGGAGCAAGGAACCAGGGGCAAATATAACCTTCAAAGGTCCCACTGCCCTAGAAATAGCATGATGAGCTGGGTGACATTTCAAATTCAGATCATCAGAACAGCAGCATAATTGCAGGACCGTGGTGTCCGGAGATAGATTCAGTGATATTTCATGTAAACAAAGATGGTCTAGTCATAAAGTCCCCATGCTGGTGGAACTTCAGCTGGAAAGCATGAAAACTGAAAGACATGGAGGAAGGTGGGCTTCCAATACCTTCCTGGGACTCCTATACTGCTAGGCTCTTCACAGTCTGACCTACCAGACCAACAGTTCTTAGTCTGTGGGTCTAGACGCCCCCCCACCCCCGGGATCACTTATCAGATATTTACATTACAACAGTAGAAGAATTTCAGCTATGAAGTAACAAATAATTTTATAGTTGGGGGTCACCACAACATGAACTATTAAAGGGTCGCAGCCTTAGGTCACTGTATTAGACACTGAAATCTATCCAACTCTCTCTCCCCCACTGCTAGGCTGCATTCAAACTCTGAACCCCCAGTATCTCCTTCTCCAGCTGTTAGTGGAGAGCTCCTCCCCTGTCCTTGAACACCCATCTCTCAGGCTGTATGTGCCTGTCCTTTATAGCTTTATCATCTTTGAAAATTTCCCTGGCTAACCAATCAGGTTGCAGGAGCAAGATCCATCTTTTTATCTACTGTGTCTGACTGTTTGCTCCTTGCTGAGCCCCTCTGGAGAGAGATTTTTCTCTGGGCAAGCATGTAGCCTCATATGGCAGCGATTCCAACAGCGGTTACGGAAGCAAAGACGTCTTAAATGGAGGGTAAACATAGGGTAGATAGGGCTGTCCTTACGTAAGTATTAGAGGACTCATCAGGAGGCAGAGTTGTCCAGAGCTCCGCTTACATGTATACCACACTAAATGTAAGGAGATAGACTCAAGAACGTCACAGTATGCTGGGATGTTAGATGTTTAGTTCAGCTTTTGTGCTGGTGTACGATACCTTGAGTCTGAGAGATCTGCAAAGGACAGAAAACTGGTAAATGAAATAAAACTGAGTTTGGGCAGACTTAAAATCTAGTAGTCCCATCTGAACAAAGCAAAGCACAAACGCAGAGGTCCCGGTTCTCTGAGTTTTCTGTTTCTAGTCATTTAATTTATGTTTGTAAGTGTTTGCCTGCATGTATGCCACATGCATACAGTGCGCACAGAATCCAGAAGAGGGCATTATTGTACTCTTTGCTGCTGGAGTTACAGATGCTGTGAGCCACTGTGTAGGCACTGGGAACCAAATTCGGATTCTCTGCAAGAGCAGCAAATGGTCTCAGCAGCTGAGCCGTCTCTGTTCTCCAACCTCAAGTTCTTGAATTTATATCATTCATCCTTTTATTAGCAAAGCATGTGTTTTAAACAAAATGTTTTTGGAAAATATTCAATGCATATTTACTAAATAAATACTTTTGGTTTTGGATATGTGTTTAGGACTTGTATCTTATCACATATCACATGTGTTTAAAAGACATGGAGATATCTAATACAAGACATTTGCCATTGAATTCTTTGCAGTAAGAGTCTTAATTGATAGGAAATATATTAGAGTCTCATTGAAAGACATCTCAAACATAATTAGTGAGCATTCATGTGAGAGTGGGCAACCACTGAGGAGACATCTTAACTGGGTGAAGAGGTGGTTTATATGTGTTTACCTGATATTTGGTGGTCCTGAGCATTTTGGTATACCTGTTGACCATTTCTGTACCTTCCCTTGGGGAAAAAAATGCCTATTTAAACCTATTGTGGGTGTTTGGGTTTGTTTGTCTGTTTGTTTTTTCAGAATTGAGGTTCTTATATATTCTTACTTTTAACCCCTTACCAGATACATAGTTGACAAGTATTTTCTTTCATCCTGTAGGCTATGTCTTCTTCCTATTTACTTTACTGAGAGAAGCTTTTTAGTTTGATTAATTTGTCTAATTATGTTTCCTCTGCTTTTAGAATCTCATGTAATGAGTATATAGTAAAATGTCCATATTTAAAGCTTATACTATGATGTGTTTTTGATGTATTTTGACACCTATAAAACTATCATCACAACCAAGACAGACAACACCAGCAAATTTACTCTAGCTCTTGGCAGTGTCTTTCTCCACTGCTTTTTCTTTAACCTTTAACTCAGTAGCTAATTGACTTCTGTTTCCTGTTTCCAGCTCCTGGTTGTGATTGCTTTAAATGTCATGTTTCATGGGCCCTTCCCTACCTATGCTGTTGGTACAAGTTAAGGGGTGTCTTTGGGGAGGCCCAGTGAGGACAGCCTCCTCAGAGCTTCTTCCTTGAAGGATTTCCTCCAAAGAGTGGACCTGCATATGTGTCAGAAACAGTCTTTGCAGCTAACTGTAGTAGGCGTGCCTGCAAGAGGAGACTCAGGAACTTCAAGGACGTGAGGTCACTGCCAGGGCGTCACTTGCTAAATTGCAGTATGTGTTATGAAAGCAGCTCTAAAGGACTTTAAGCATCTCTGAAGTGGCCTTGATGCACTTCTGTCAAGAGTGAGGCATTCAGTGTCCTCATGAAGCAGGGAACTTGACTACAGTCTCTCATCTGTAGAGCACTCTGCAGTTGGCGTCAAGCAAGTCTGTCTGTTAATGGTACCTTGTCCCTTACTCTCTTCTCTCCCCAACAGGTCCCATTGGAGGAAGGATTGAACAAAGCCATCCACTACTTCCGGAAGGAGCTAGAGTACCAGGCTAATAACCAGTACATCCCTAAACCCAAGCCCGCCAGAGTGAAGAAGGGCCGAACACGCCACAGCTGAGTCAGCCTTAGGCTATGAGACTCTACCCTTATGAGGTGGACTTTTGTGGGAATTTTTTTTTTTTTTTTTTTTTAAAAAAAAAAAAAAAAGACTTAAACAGGTGTCATGAAGAACAAACTGGAATTTTATTCTGAAGCTTGCTTTAAAGACATTGATGTGCCTAAAAGCTCCCTTGAAATCTGCAGACTTTGCCTTGCACTTTTAAAATCTGTCTTTTTTATGTACAAGAGCCTAGATGCATCTCTGCTATTTTCAGGTTTTTATCTTGCTGTTAAAGAGTATGCTGTAACTGTCATTGACAGTTTTATTTACTGGTTTCTTTGTGAAGCTGAAAAGAAACATTAAATGGGGTAGAATGCCAATTTTATTTATAAAAGTGGGTACTTATAAATGAGACGTTACACTATGCATAAAGAATACAAATGCTAGAGGTATTGTCAGGTGGGTGGTGCACCAGTGTTTATTTGGGGACAGATGAACGCACTCTGTTGGAAAGCTTTGTATTTCTTTTTTAATTCAGAATTTTCTGAAGGCATAATTTTCAGTTGCAAACTTGACTTTGAAACATCCCTGTTCTTGATCAAAGATATTTGAAATCACTACTGTGTTGTGCTGCATATTGGGGTGGGGGTGGGGACAATGTTAACATATTCTTGGTTAACCATGGATAAATATGCTATTTTAATAAAATATTGAAACTCACCAGTCATGGGCTTTGAGCTACAAAGGTTGACTTTCTGCTTTACATCAGATTTTGAGTTGCTGAGATTAATACTTGAGATCTTAGTTTGAGTAAATTCTGAGAACATCCAGGTTTAACTTAATGTGTGACTGTTAGAACCATCTTTGTGCTACGTGGGCTGAGTTTGCACGTATGATGCACACACGTGTATGTGTCTTTATCTGAAATGCTTAAAACCAACTGTTTCAAATTTCAGGATTTATTTTGTTTAATTTGGGAATATTTTCCTGAACTATGTAATTTGAGCATCCTCAATCCCAAAGCTGAAGTATTGTGAAGTCTCAAACGCAGTGTCCTTGAGCAGTGGGGATTTGGGGCTTGGAGCCCAAAGTAACTGTGGTGTGAAGTTTTCAGAACTCAGCCTGGGTTAAGATAAGTTTTGTGTCCTGCAGCTGCACAAACCAAGTGGAACAAAAACTTCCGTTTTTCTGGTGTGGAATTAAAGCAAGTTTTGCTGAGTGAAATGAAAACCTTAGGAATTTTCATTTTCATTAAGAACTCTCTTCAAGGTTTGTGCTAGGATTTTATTTTGCACCTTAAAATAAATGGAAGGAAAACACAATGCATCAAAGCAGCCTATCTCTAAGCAGATTGGCCCTACATGGTAGCAGCAGAAACCCAAACAGATGCCCAAGGGATAAAGATGTGGACTAGGTTATAGGTGTGGCTGGAAACAGAAACACACGGTATCTGAGTGTGGTCTGTTATTCACAATTATGTTGGGCTTTTTTTTTTTTTTTTTTTAAAATAGGGTGGTTTTTTTTGTTTGCTTGTTTTTGTTTTTAATGAAAGGCTCTAGAATTCAGCCAAAGATGCTGTGACTCTGTTATGCTAAATTTACCAGAAGATTCTGAAACTGGACCAAAGATTGAACATGATGCCCCAGTGTAGGGGCAATGCTAGGGCAGTGAGGCATGAGTGGATGGGTGGGGTGGGAGATCACCCTCACAGAAGCAGAGAAGAGGGGGGATGGGATAGGGGGTTTGTGGAGGGGAAGCTGGGAAATGTAAATAAAATAACCAATAAAAAAAATAGAACACAGCGACGTAAGTCACCATTACCACAGGGTGGTTACCTAGTTATGTGTTAACAGTGAAGGATGAGCAGTGCAGTGTCAGCTACAATGGGATACTGCTCTGCCTTGGCATAGAAGGAAACACTGCTATATGCTACAGCCAGAAAGATAAACGCTGTGTGTGCTAGAAATATTTAAAGAAGAAGGTTTCTTTGGACTCGGGATCTCATTGTGATTGGTTGGTCAATGGTAGAGTAGAGCTTCTCCATCATGGCAGTCAGGATCCTCCACGAATGGACTGGAAAGTAGATAAAACTTCCCCGTTGTATCTGGGCATGCTCCACTTGGGACCTGTTTCTACTGGAATGCCCCACCTCCTCAATCACAAACTCCCAAACGACACCACCAGCTAGGAACCACATTCCACCATTGTGTGAGTCGGGGGGGGGGGGGGGGGGAGAGGACATAGTCCTAACCCAGGAAAACTCTATGTAGGTGAAGTAACCAGAGAAAATTCATACATACAGAAAGTAGAGCTGTGCATACCCACAAATGCTGGAAAGAATAGAGGTAAGGAATCCCTTACACACTGCTCTTTTATATAAGTATCGTATAGATACACAAACTAGTGCAGCCAGTGGAGAATGCTCAAACTCCACAGAACTTCCCTATGATCCAGAGGTGCCATTCCTGGATTTACATCAACATATCACTGAGATACTTGCACTTCCATGTTTCCTGCTGCACTGTACACACTGAGCAGGATCTATAACCAGCTGGGATGCGCATCCGTCAGTGGATGAATTGATAAATTCTATGTAAATGCATGGTGGGGTCTTTGTTTTTTAATACCGCTACCTCCAGAAGCTGAACTTGGGCAGACCTTGCCCACTCCCTTGAGACCACTTAAAATTATCCTCGATCTGTTTCCCTAGTTTGTACTCAGCCTGCCTTAAGCTTAAATTGCCTTTGAGAAAACAGTGTAACCCGTCTTACATGCCTGGATTTCTCGTGTAATCACTTTTACAACTTAAGCTAAACTGTATAGCTTTAATGTTAAGCCATGTGCTTTTCCATACCCCTGACCCAGAGCAATGTAGGTGTGTGTTGTGTTAATCATTTGCTGAAAACAGCCAACATGTTAGAAGAATCCTTAAAACAGACATTCACCATAAATGTTGAAGGCAACATGTGGGTGTATATTGGACATCTGTGTGTGATTTTGAGTAATATTCTGGGTCAATCAAGTAATTTCTTCCCTTGTAAAGCTTTGTTAACTATTTCTGTAGAAAGGAATGTCACACCCCTTCCTATGTTTGCTCAAATATAGATCATAGCCCTTGTTAGGAAGACACAATATGAAACCTTATTAGACACACGGGAGAGACAACAGGCAGGCCATGGACCACAGACTACAGGTGTACAGAAGACACGGGGGAACAGTGGAGAATCCAAATTTGGGCTCACTTTGTCAAACTGCTCTGAAAGGAAGACTTACTTACTTTGGTGCTAATGCAGAATTTATGTGCTATAATGGGGAACATTATACAGAGGTCTGAAGAGATGACCTAGTTGGGTGAAGTGCTAGTTTCACAAACAAGGGCCAAGCTCCTGGTCACTAATCCCTATGTAAAAGCCTGACGTGCCAGTGCATGTCTGTAAACTTGTGCTGAAGGGTCAGGGGTAAGGGATGAAGGCAAGGACAGGCAGATCTATGGGGCTCAAAGTTCAGTCTAATTGGTGAGCTCTTGGTTCAGTGAGAGACCCCGTGTAGTAGTTTTAAGGAGAATGGTTCCCATAGGCTCACATGCTTGAATACTTAGCCCAAAGTTGGTGGAACTATTTGGGAAGGTTTAGGAGGTGAGGTCTTGCTGGAGAAGGTGTGTCACTGGGGGGTTGGCATTGATGTGGGCTCACATCTTTCCCAGTTAACTCTCTCTGCCTTGTGTTTGTGTCTCAAGATGTAAGTAAGTCAGCTCCTGCTTCAGCATCATGCCTGTTGCTATGTTCTCAACCCATCATGGCCTCTAACCCTCTGACACTGAAAGGTCCAAATTCTTTCTTCTATAAGTTGACTTGATCATGGTTGTCCTAATTAGAGTTTCTGTAGCTGTGATGAAAACACCATGACCAAAAAGCAAGTTGGGAGGATCATAGTCCATCACTCGAGGAAGTTGGGGCAGGAACTTAAGCAGGGCTGGAAACTGAAAGCAGGAACTGATGCAGAGGCTGTGGAGGGGTGCTCTTTACTGGCTTGCTTCACATGGCTTGCTCAGCCTGCTCTCTTAAGAAACTAGATCCACCAGCCCAGGGATGGCACTACCCACAACAGGCTGAGCCCTTCTCTACTCATCACTAATTGAGAAAATGCCTTACAGCATCATGGAGGCTTACCAATCTCGTGGAGGCATTTTCTCAGCTGAGGCTCCTTCCTCTTTGATGACTCTAACTTCTGTCAAGCTGACATACAGAACCAGCCAGTACAATAGTGTATTATCACCACAGTAGGCATGTTACCAAGACATTTAATGTGAAAATAAAACCCAAAACAAAAACAGAAGAGGTGGAAATGTACCAAATAAGACACCTGACATTGATTGATGGCATCCATATCCATGTGTATATATGTTTGCATACCCATATACTATAGATATATGTGCACACACAGGGACAGAATTATCAGTTTTGCAAGAAAATGGGGAGGGGAGAGGAAGATGGAGGGGAATGTGGTGAAAGACAAATATATGTTTTCTTTCTTGCAGGATCTTGGATTAGCAATGTAAAACATGAGAAATGGAATCAGGGAGGCAATTTGGGGGATGAAGGGATCTGAGGTAGGTGGGGGAGTGAACAAAAGTGCCTAAGATCATAAGGAGCCCCATCATTGTGTGTGATAACTAGAATACATTAAAATGTGAGAAGAATGAGGTTTGCCAGGGTCCAGGGAGGCAACATGGAGAGTTGGCGTCTAATTGCAACAGTCTGGTTTGGGGTGATGGAAATGTTCTAGAGTTGACAGCGGTGATGGCTGTGCAACAATGAAAATGTCCTTGAGCTCACTGAAATCAACACCTGGAAACTGCTACATGCTTATTTTTCATTTGTTTTCAGGCGACTTCTCACTCGATTGTTTGGATTCAAGCAGTCTTCATTACTTAGCTTCCAGAGTGCTGGGATTACAAACACGAGCCACCACACCTGGCTTTAAATGGGAAGTTTTAGGTGGTTTATATTTATCACACTTTTTATTTACGTAAGTCATGTTTCCTACTAAGAGCCTTCACTTACGACCGCTCAGAAACACTTCATCCTGAAGGCAAGACTCTTAAGAAGTAATTTACTAACTAGATCTTGTAAGTCAAGTGTTCCAGAGATGATATAAAAAATAGCATATAATTTTTAGGAAAAGAGTAACACATTTTCATTATGCTGTCAGAGAGTGTTGTGATCCACCAAAATGTGACACCCATTCTGAAACACTGTTTCCAGGTTGTCCGTGCCTTTCCATCCCTATAGGCCATCGAGTGTGGCCCGGCTAGAACACCTAACTAACGCTCCTTCCCAGCACTCATCACCACTCCTCTCTTGCTGCTCTTCCCAGCACCCATCTCCACTCCTCTCTTGCTGCTCTTCCCAGCACCCATCTCCACTCCTCTCTTGCTGCTCTTCCCAGCACCCATCTCCACTCCTCTCTCTTGCTGCTCTTCCCAGCACCCATCTCCACTCCTCTCTTTTGCTGCTCTTCCCAGCACCCATCTCCATTCCTCTCTCTTGCTGCTCTTCCCAGCACCCATCTCCATTCCTCTCTCTTGCTGCTCTTCCCAGCACCCATCTCCACTCCTCTCTTGCTGCTCAGTACACTTCTTTTTTCCTCCACTCAGGTGGTTTTAAACTCAGTGGGAAATGGGAAGCAGTTTTTAAGAAATCTTTGTGAGTTGATTGAAAATCAACATTAAAAATTTTATTCAAGTGTGATTCTGAGATCCACTAAACTTGAGGTCAGTTTGTGCTTCCTTGACTGCATGGTTTGTTAAATAGGCCCTGCTCTGGCCTGCATCCCAGGGCAGAGAAAGCCCCTCACTGCTGGTTAGAACTTCCCAGATCATGTTTAAAATGAAAATTCATCACCAACTGGATTTTCCTGTTGAATCAATATTTTGCATTTAGTACAAACTACATTTTAGCTAACAGATACCCCTGGCTTGCACTCCTGCCCTAACTAGACGCTGGAAGGATTCCTGGAAGGAAATGTAGAGCCCCTCAGATGATGTGCTAACTTCAAAAAGGAGGCGATTAGAATTGTCGTGGCTCAAGTTTCTCCCAAGTGAATTCTGGTGCCACTTCCTCCTCCTCCTCCTCCTCCTCCTCCTCCTCCTCCTCCTCC
>JADRCH010000031.1:20355867-20399784 GCA_019843965.1 Rhynchomys soricoides | reverse complement strand
GTGGAAAGGGCTGTGAATTCTGGTACCACTTTTTCCTCGTCCTCCTCCCCCCCCTCCTCCCCCCCCCCCTCCCTTTTTTTTTTTTTTTTTTTTTTTTTTGAAAAAATGCTTTTATTTCTATTTTTAAATGAGACATATTGTTAAGCGCATGCATGAAATGCAAAAGACACTATGTACTTTAGCCTGATGTTCACATGGTATAGGTAGAGAAGGCCCGCTGAAGCAAGGCACAGGCTTTATGACACCTCAGGGAGCTTAATAGTCATCATAGTTGACACTGGCTCCATGCCTAAAGCTTTCCTGGCTGCGGGGACCAATGGCTGAATCTTCATCATAATGACGTTGGTAGTAGTCACCATAGTAGTCGTGGCCATTTCGATTTCTGTTTAGCCAATAGTTGACATCATCTTCAAATTTCTGTAGGAAAGGAGAATGATAAAGAATGGTTTTGAAGACACACACTCCTCAAGAACACACAGAAACTGGCTTTTCTCTAAGTGGCCTTTTTTTCAGCTATTGAGAATCAGCATCATGACAGCTGCTTGTTATAATATTTTGTTCACAGCCTTAGAATACCAGTATGAACTGTCTGGCCACTAAAAACAAAAATCTATGTCTGTGCTTTTGATAACTTCCACCGTGCCAAGGTATATTGTACACCTGAACAGTTTTTCTCCTTATGAGGTCAATAAAATGTGCACCAGTCAAATGCAGTAACAGCCTGGCTGGCTCTCACTATCATCCACATCACTATGGTAGATGCCTCCATTCCTGCTGGCCTATTCCTGTGCTTGGCCTGCCATAGGGATTAAGTCAATCACTGGCACCTTTAGCTCTGGGGCAGTGCATCTGGGACACCTCATCCATGTTCTTGGTTTGACTGTGCACAGGCACAGAGTTCACTGTGCAGGGTTGTGAAGTGGGCTGTGGTTGTCAGGCCCTGTGAAAACACTGAGAAATACCCAAAGCAAGCTAGAGAGTTCTGGCTTGCAACGAACTTGCAGTCTAGTGGAGATAATTATGAAAGGAGAGAGCAGCTGTTAACAAAAATAAAAAGGCAAAGAAAAGGACCAGCAGTTTGTCGGACCTCCTCCAGCAACTGCTTTTTGCTGTGAATCACCCTTTCAAAACGGAGAGGAATTTTTCTGAAGCGATGGTGAAAATCCAAGATGGATTGTGATGACAACTTTCACTTGTTGATCTAGTGTGAGGATGAGGCATTGAGGAGGTAACAAAGACAGGCTAGATGGGAAAAGGCTTGAACAGTTTGGGCTGCAGGAAATGGCTGTGAGACTCTGCACCTGAATTCCACTGAGAATGGAAAAAATGCAGATTCTCTAGCAGCACCATACCAGCCTCTTAACATTGAATTTTCTAGTGGTTGAGTCTCAGGAATAAATTTTCATGTTAGTGAAATGACTACTAACTAAATGAATACTAAGTACAGACAGTTCCTACGTGCACTTTGTTAGGGTAGTGTAAAGGCTATGTGCATTCAGTAGGAACCGCTCGGGCTCTGGATCTGGACCTTTTCCCAGGTGAGTGCTGTGTAGGATGAACCTCTCCAGGAATGCTACAGGAGGCGGGGCTCCCAGTTGTCCCTTGACCATGTGTCTGACCTAAGGGGTGGTGAGGTAGGTGTGCTGGAGGCATTTTAACCTGTAGTGATTCCAGCTTACTGTAGACTGAGGAGCATCTGTCCTGAGGACCCCAAGACTGAAAACCCTAGGCTGGGCCATGAACTGGGGGCTCTGGAGCCCACTTTGGCTTAGCAGTAGGTCCCCTCCTGTGTTCCCCTCACCCTGGGTCACTGATTCTGACCCCTCATTTGTTTGCTGCCCAAGACCATTTTCAGAGCCTCCCACAACCTGTGTGGTAAGAAGAAGGACACAGACATTTCTGCCTCCCTGTATCTTTAGCCTAGACTTTTCCCACAACACCACATTTTGGGGTCTAAGTAAAATGATCTTACTGCCTGGGTTTTCTTATTTTATTAGGTTTGAGGTTTTGCATTCAAATATGTATTTTAAATGCAATTTAAGATCTTTTGTGAATAAATATTAAGTTTGAATATGGTCAGGGACAAAGATGAAGAGGGATGATGCCATTCCAGTGCAAAGAGCACCGCTCATGGCGTCTGAGCAGAGCTTCTTGTGGTCTTTTAATGCAAACTGAAAACTAAATCATTATAGCCTTCCTTTTTTTGTTTTTTTTTGTTTTGTTTTGTTTTTTGTTTTTGTTTTTTGGTTTGGTTTGGTTTTGTTACCAGACATATTTTAGCCATTTACCTGTATTAAAAGTTTAATGTTGGTCATTAAAGAGATACAAACTACTAAAAGATGACCAAATAAATCTACCAAATAAGTATATGTGCTTAAATATTCCAGACACAAGATGCTGATAACTCTAGAACATGGGTACCCTTCTAAGGACTTTTGGGGATGTGTAACTTGACTATCGTAGAGACCCGTCATCTGAGTCCATGTGTTTCCCAGTAACTCCACTAGGGAGAACATGGACCCAAGAAAGGAACAACTGATGCACAGCAATGCCCTTTGAGTTGTGAAAAAATGCTTAATATAGTCATTTTTAAGTACTTCAAATCACTCCTGACCTAGAGTTTAGCTTAAGTATGTAGCTACTTGCACAGGAAAAGAAGACAAAGGGACAGGTATGTATAGAAGCTGGGAATGGGAAGGAAGGGATGATGCAGCCACATGCTTTGTTCTAACGAGAGGGAGCTTTTCTGCCCTGCATAGTGTCCAACACCCTCTGTGAGTCTCATGTCCATTTAGGAAGACATGTTCAGCCTCCCGGCTGCAGAAGCTCCCTGGCAAGCAAGCTATGTGGTCTCACTGGACTTCTTGGCTACTCTGTGTGTGTCTCCAGTAAGTGGAGTCTAGAGTGCCTATCCTGCTGCCTCCTTAGCTGTACCTGTAGCCCAGACAATGACATGTGACTTTAAATAGTCCCATAAAATAGTTAACTTACTGACTTTGCCCACTGGTGCTTCCCACCCACATGAGCTACAAAGTAGCTTTACTCGTAAATGCATTGATGAAATTTCCCCTAAATATCTGCAAGAATCACTTTTTTATTTAAAAGTCTTTTTTTATGGTCTTCATGAGTCCATATACCTAGCTTGTTGTTTCAGCCAATTCTGTGCAAAGATGACAATATTTAGTGAGTTGTTCTGAAGGTGCCCAGAAGGCATTTCTAAGAAAATAAGATTCTTCAGGAATCTAGATGCAGCCTTTTGGTTCACAGATTCCCCTGGCTGGCTACAATGTAGTAAAGAGTGGACCCATACATTTGAAATAAAAAGCCCTGTGCCTTGGCTATGGTTTGTGTGCTCCTAGAAGCTAGAAGCTTGGTCCCCAGTGTGGCATTCCTGGAGAGCTGGAACCTTTAAGAGGTGAGGCCCTGGTGCAAAGTAATTAGGTCGTGAAGGTTTTACCTACTAAAAAGATGAATGCTGTGGTGTTTCAGAGTGGGTGAATTCTTGTAAGGACCGGCAGTTGTAAAAGTCAGTGGGTATGCTGATACACATCCATAATGTCAGCACTAGGGAGTCCATGGTCTTCCCTGGCTGTATACTAAGTTTGAGGTCAGGCTAGGCTACGCGAGACCCTGTCCCAACAAACAAACAAAACAAACACAATAGAAAATTTATATGAAAAAATAAATATGAAGATAGCAAATTTAGACTTGCTTCTTGCTTTAGATGTCACTGTTTCTTAACACATATTCCTATTACGATACCATTTACCAAGATTTTCTCAGTAGAGCCAGTAGATTGTGACTTCAGACCACCAGAACCTCAAGCTAAACATGAATTCTGATATTCTGATAGAGCAACAGAGAACAGACTAATATAAGAAGCCTAACATCTCAGCCCTTTTCCTCAGGCCAGGCCTCAGTCCCATACGGCCTGCTCTACAGTGTTCAAGGCTCCCCATCAGAGAAGTATACTCACCGCCTCATCAAATCCCATATACAGGAATTGCTGGTACCACTGCTGTACCTCAGGCCGTGTACGGTCCCACAGCTGTCGTTTGGCACGCTTCAGGCCACCTAGGAATTCCTTTGCTGTGTGCTCGGCTACAGCTACATTAGTCTTTGATGGAACAGGTCCTGAAAAGATTAATTCCCAAAAGACAAAGAATGAATTATTCTTTGAAAACAATATTATCTTTATTACTGAAAAAGAATTTTCCTTGTATGTTTAAAAAGGTTTGTATTTTATGTGTTATGGGTGTTTTGTCTACATGTATGTCTGTGTGCCATGTACATGCAGTACCAGCAAGGGCCAGAAGAGGGCATCATCCCTTAACCAGAGTTATAGACAATTGTGAAATACCATATGGATTCTGGGAATAAAATTCTGAACATTTAAAACAGCAGTCAGTGCTCTTAACTACTACTGAGCATTTCTCTAGCCCCAGGCTATTATTAGAATTTTAATGTGGTTTAACTACTCTGTGTTTTTGAATTGACACCCAGAAATTGTAGATATTTATACTATATGTATGCAAGGATCAAAGTGGGTTCATTGCATTTCCCTCCCTTTGAATTCTTATCACTTCTTCATGTTGGGAAGCTTTAAACTCTTTTCTAGTTGTTCATAAAATGTGCAGTGGATTGCTCTGAGCTGTAGCCACCCTGCTATGATGCAGCACATTATATAATGTACTCCCTACACCTGTTTGTTATCCAACCTCCCCACCTCACTCCCTCTGCAGGCTCCACCAGAAGCTAGGAGGGAGGAAGGTAAATGTTTATCACATCAGAAACGTGGTTCACATTTTCTAATCTCTTCAACACCTAATTTTATAGAGGGAAATGAAGAGAGGAGAAAGGATCCTCACTGTACAGTACAGTGGTTCCATTTGACCTAACTGATAACAGTGATCAAGAGCCCACATTTTGACTTTTATAATATTCTATTTCTATGTCTCCTTGTTGCTGTCTGTCACATAAGTCGGAAACTTTGGGGCCTGTTGTTGTTGTTGTTTTCCGTAGAAGTTAGTAAAAGAAAGGTTTCCCCATGGGAATGCCTTCTCCTAATTGCTGACTGGATAGTCAGAGCACCAACAATGTCATTCTATACCCACCCCACCAGGTTGGGTTAGGATCCTCAGCTCAGATGTGTTTCACCAGTCTAAAATAATCAACTGTTTTCAATTAACACTGTTTCACTGTTTCTGAGTTCATACTGACGGCTTTTTTGGAGGGGGAGGGGATGTTTACTACTAATAATACTTACCTAGCAGAATGCCACACCACATACCCACAGAACAAGCCCTCCAGATCTGCAAGCCTTTGAAGAGCGAACCCTTTCTCATATCCCTAGTACAAGCCCTCCATGGACACATTAGTCATTGCTGTTCCACTACTTGCAGTTACGAGTGAACACATCCTTCCCCACTTAAGACTTACCTTCTCGTTTCTGGAGCATTTTCTTGAGTTTGTTTCCATTTATTCCACCTACATAAACAAAAACAAAAAGCAGTTTCAGAGTCCATAATTCCTGGAATTTTTTCACTTTGTGGAATGCAAAAATCAGAGTTGTAAATAAGAACTGCTGGTCTCTGCCCTGATTTAACAGGTCTGTAGTAAAGTATTTAATGGGTTTTTAGATACTTGCCATAAAAGAAAAATAATGCATGGTATGTGGGGCTAATACTGATGACGGCAAGAGCATTACTGATTGAGCTTCTCTTGCTAAAACAGTGTTTTTAGTCCTAATGTCTTCCTGCTTATCACTTGTATCTTCCAGCAAACATTTTCTTTGTAGTGTAATGAATCCTATAGTGCCCTCCTCCCCAATTCAGAATCCTCTGGGAATAACCCCTTGGGAATTTCAGAGGTAAGCTTGTATTTTTAAGGACATTAAGATGGTTCTCACTGGACTCAGGGTGGGTTCTATGCCCATGATGCAGATAGATACAGGCTGGGCAGCCCCGTGAGAAAGATGCAGAGGTGAGGCTTCTATGGCAAGCCTGGGAACTTGGCTCTTTAAAATAGCTGTACAGCTTTGAAACTTTCTCTAATTGTCCTTCATTCAAACATTGGGGTTTGGGGGGCATTGGCTGTTAAATATGCTCAGTTTTTAAAGAGTTAAACTAACCAGCTTATAATTTGAAATAGTGTGTCTAGCCCGAAAAAAATTCAGTGAGCTGGTACCTAAGAGTTGTACACAGGCTAGTTGGTCTCATGAAAGGTAGACTCAAAGCCCCTGGGGAAAACACCCCCACATACTAAGTAAAAACCAGAGCATGTAAAGGGGTCTGGAACTGTCGTAAGGACCTAGGATGGAGAAGGCCATAGTGAAGCCGTCTTGCCATCATGATTCTTAACCGCTCAGTCCTTCCAGGCTTTCTGAGAAAAGGACAAACTCGTGCTCACATTTGCACAAGGGGTCCAAATGTGGTAAGAACTTGCTTTGAGTGTACACCCACGAGTGGTATAACCGGGTCACATAATAATTCTATTTCTAGTTTTCTGAGAAACTCCCACACTGATTTCCACAGCGGCTATTGCCAGGTTACTCCCACCAGCAGTGAATAAAGGTTCCTGCCTCCTTACATCCTGTCCAGTACATGCTGTCATTTGTTCTCTTCATGATAGGCATTTTGATTGGGGCAAGATGGAATTACCTAAGTTTTAATTGGTAGTTCCCTGGTGCCTGAGGATGTTGAACACTTTTTTAAATGTACCAAGATACTTGAACATTCATGTTTATTGCTCTATGATTCACAATAGTTAGCAAATGGAGCCAGCCTAAACGTGTGTGTGTCCACTCACAAACAAATGGATAGAGAAACTGGTACAGACACAATGGAATTTTATGCAACCATAAAGATAAAATAAATCACGTTATGGTCAGAAAATGGATAAAACTAGAGATCTTTATGTTAAGTGAGATAAGCTGGATTTAGTGTTCTGGTTTGATTCCTTTTGCTATGATAAAATATGTCTAAAAGAAACTTAGGAGAGGGAAGGGTTTGTTTGGCTTACAATTCAAGTTATAGTTCATCACTAAGGAAAGTCAGTGTAGGCACTTAAGAGCTTTAAAAAAGGAGCAATGGAGGAACACTCTTTGCTGTCTCACTCAGGCCCATGCTCAGCTAGTTCTCTTATGCAGCCCAGAACTATCTTCCCAGGAAATGTCACTGCTCACAATAGTCATGGCCCTCCATATGGATTAACAGTCAAGACAATACATAAAAGACATGACTACAGAGCAAGGGCAGTTACTCAGCTGAGACTATTTTTTAGTGATTCTAGGCTGTGCCATGCTGATAATTAATGCTAACCAGTACACAGAAAGGACAAATAACATACTTTTTCTCATGCTGAACCCAGATTTTAATTTATGTGTGTGTGCTTTTATATGTATGTATATAGATTGGATTTAGTTCACAAAACTAGAAAAGGGACCATGAGAGGAAAAAGAAAGAATTTAAAATGTGGAAGGGCAATTTGTTTTAATTACTTTTCTATTGCTGTGACAAAATACCATGACCATGGCAATTTAAAGAAAAAAATCATTTAGTGGGAACTTATAGTTTCAGAGGATGAGTCCATAACTATCATGGAGGAAGAGCATGGCAGCAGGCAGGCAAGCATGGTGCTGGAACAGTATTTGAGTGGTTACCCCTAATCTATGAGCAGAAGGTAGAGAGAGAAAAAGAGCTAACTAGTAATGGCATGGGCTTTTGAGACCTTGAAGCTTACCCTCAGTGACACACCTCCTCCAACAAGGCCACACCCCAGAATCCTTCCCAAACAGTTCAACTAACTGGAGACCAAACATTCAAATATATGAGCCTATGGGGCCATTTTCATTCAAACTATCACAGTATAAAGGTATACCTTGTGATAGGAAAATAGGAAGGGGTTGTCTACAGAGAGCAATGATGAAAGGCCCACCAGAAAGATATGGGTTGGGGGTAAGAGGAAAGGAAAAGAGCCAAAGTATGTAAGAAATGGACAAAAGGAAACACATTACTCCATATGATAATTTTAAAACTAAAAAAGAAAATTGATATGAAGAATATCCATTTGAGGTTCTGGGTATAGCTCAGTGAACACTCACTTAGCATGATGAACCCTGGGACCAATCCTCAGCACTTCAAAACAACTAGAAAAGCATGTACTCTAGTTGTCGATAATATATTAGTAAGACTAGAAAAAGACCTTTTTAGTAAGAACAGTTGCATAAATGGTTTACTATGTTATTAAGGAGAAAAAAATATAGTTAATATTCAAAGCCAAGAGTCAACACCTGGTTGTTCTACTGTGTGTGTGTGTGTGTATGTGTTTGTGTGTGTGCATGCGTGCGTATGTGAGTGTGTCTGTGTGTGTGTTTGTGTGTGTATGTGTTTGTGTGCATTCGTGTATGTGTGTATGTGTGTGTGCGCACACACACAAGTGCATAGTGTGCCTGTGTATATTTGTGTGTGTGTTAGTGCACCTAATGCTCACCACGTTTCTAGATCCACATCACTCTTATTATGCACAATCCATACAGAGCCTCATCACTCAGCCTACTGCATGAATATATTGCCTCCTAACTGCCAGTATGCCAGTACCATCTAGAAAGCCTGGCCTATACTCTTGGATGGGGTAAAGAAATCCAAGTGCTTCTCTGGTGATCTTATGGGTGTAGTGGCAACACTTTCTGGGCTCTCCTAGAACAGTCTTGATTTACATCACCTCCTTTCATTCTCAGAAGTGTGCCAGCTTGGAGGGTAATATATGCACATTCTAATTTTAGAGAATGGACAACATAGAAATATTCTGAGAAGAATCTGTAAGAGCCATGCTAAGGAATGAGTGACAGAAGTTGTTATTATTGTCCTGACATCTTGCTCAGGGGAGCCAGTATGTGCTGGATGGGGAGCTAAGGAGTTAGCATAGCAGGCATTAGAGTATGGTGGTTTCTGTAATCTGTATGCAGGTTGCCTATGGCGATGTGGCTGTTTTAAAATCACATCAGAGTTCAGTGTAGTGAGCTATCAAGAAATAACTGTCCCATCTATGCTTTGTCATTGTCCTGATCAGGCCACATCTCTGTAGTTGAAGGTCACCGGAAACCTGAAGAAAGGACACCCCTTACCTCCCACTTGTGGTTTGAGATGATCTCAGATGTTCCTGTGGCCATACCTTCAATCTACCACCACCGGCTCTAAGTCTCTGGAACTGTGAACTCTAAATGTTTTAATTTATAAGTTGTCTTGGCCAAAGTGTTTGATCACAGTAATAGAAAAGTAACTACAGTGAATAATATTTCCAGTGTCTGGGCCACCACATACAGATGGAGCAAGTGCCTCCAGGAGATTCCTCATTAAGAATTAATGCATCTGAGCATAAATCAACACAGATGAGAACTGGCCAGGCTACTGGAGAAATGATTATCTAAGTAACAAAGTGGGGCTGCTGCTACGTGTTCTACTTCCCTCCAAGTCTTTAAACTCAGTGAAGAAATCTATGGAAATATTTGCCAAAGCAGACAGATAAATTCGTGGTTCTAATATTACCATTCATGAATATCTTAACATTTGTCAGTCTTTAACAAGCCATGGAACAGCACACACAGAATTAAGCACTGCCCACCATCTGTTTGCCTTCTGTTGATGTGTTTAACAACTAATGAATGAAAGGTGGTCTGATGCTGAAAGAGACATGAGATTTGGGCTATTCCTGCTAGCCTAATTTTTCTTGCAAGTGTGAGTCATTAGGACTTTAGGAATGAAAGCTCCACCACAGCAAATCTTAGCTGTGCAATGGAAAGGCTTGGAGAAATCCCATGCCATGAATCGTGGATGCTGATGCTATGCCAACAGTGTACATTCAGCTATATGTTAATACATATAATTGGACACAACACTAAATGTGCTTGAGGAAAGGAGTAAAGAACAAAAGAAGAGCCATGGCTTGCTTACTACGTCCCCAGCTGGCATTTCCAGGCTGTGATGAAAAGCAGTCACATATGTAGCAAAACCTGGAATTAGCATACACAAGGGGCTGGACACATTCAGAATCTCAAGATGTCTCACTCTGAAAGTGAAAACCCATGACAGGCAAATCAAGAGGGGGCTGTGATGATTCTCTTCATGAAATGTTCTTGGATGTCATAAAGAGTCATGTTTCAGGGATGGAGAGGTGGCTCCTCTGCTAAGAGCATTAGGCACTCTTCCAGAGGAAGCTGACTTGATTTCCACATCTACATGGCATCTCTCAACCTTCTGTCACTCCAGTACCACAGTTACAACACCTTCTTCTGGCCTTTGTAGATAGTACATGCATGAAGTCCACAGATACATGTGTAGGCCAAACACCAATACACGTAAAATAAAACGGGAGAGGAAACAATCATCTTTGAGACTCAGTGTATTCTCATCTTGCATTATGAAGTTCCCATTTCAGTTCAGTGATGCTGATACCGTAACTGATTCTACTCCCTCACTTCTTGGCATTAAGTCAGTAAAATATGAGTGTTGAAAATGAATGGCCTACAGCCATGTTCACAAGACAAGAGGGTACTGCTGTCATGTACAACAGTTACCCTTTCAACAAGAACAAGCTACCCTTTATTTTCATGGTCTCTCTTGCCATGACCCTGCCTCCGCTCACTCTGGAGTTTGGTTTACCATGCCTGCTCTGAGAAAGCAAAAATGAAGCACAGAGAAATTGAGTGTGTCTTTTGGCAATGGTCAACCCCTTTGTACTGGGGCAAACAGCAATCTCGGGTGATAGGCAAATAGTTTCGTGTCTTCCAGCTACTGTTCTCTTGGCAGTAAATTTAGGGTCATCCTGCTCCCTCCCAGAGTTATAAACCTCAAAGGTGCTCCTACGCACAGGAGCTCACTTGTGACCTAACTTTCCAGGTTCAGAAGATAGTCTGTGGAACTCACTTTAGGGTGTGCTCTGAAAGTGCTTTTAATGGAGAAAGAACTGGGGATTTTCAGTTAATTCAGCTAAATATAGTGGAAATATATTAGCTAATATGTTGATATATTTAATCTTTAGATATAATGGCTAGTAGAAATATAACAGCTAATAATTCAGCTGAATATAGTAGAAAAAGTTAAACATTATTCAACTTTAAGGGCTGATGCCTGCCCTATCTGAAACATCATGCTAGCTCGGCTTTGCAGCCTGAACATCCTTAGTCAGCTCTGTTGCTCCAAACTGCCTATAAGGGAATTAGAGAAAGAGCAGCTTGTCCGGCCTCTGAATACTACTCCCTTCGAGCCCCCACCATCGAATTAGCACTTCTTGTGGGTCCTTCAGATCCCTATTCTATTTGCCCAAGGTTGCCCCACAGTCTACAGTGCTCTCTTTGAATTTGATTCCCTCACTGCCTACTCAAGTGCACTCATTGGGACTTATGTGAGTGTACAATCCTAGGGTTCCTCTCTGTCTTCTTGGTTTAGTTCAGGCTAAGAGCAGGATCATATGCAGGCATGAAGCACCCGACTTCCAGTCCTTCCCCAGAACCCTCAGCACTCTCCGCAGCCAGGCATCCTCCACTTACCTGGACCCAGACACAACAGAAGGAGCAGTGCCAGCCCTGCGAGGGCCAGGACCGCAGGACGTGCAGAGGTGCTCATGTCTCCAGAGAGCTGCAAAGTGGCTGGAGGGTGGATTGGAGTGGGGACCCAGGCTCAGCGAGGCAGGGGCTAGAGAGCTCTGATGTCCTTGCTCAGGGCGGGACCCACCGGGTGGGCAACTCGCCAGCAGACCAGGCCACAGGCCAAGCTTCAGTTAAATGCCCCAGAGGCACACTGCCCTGTGGGTCTGCTGCAAATCGCTGAGAGGAGCCACGTGGCCAAAGGGGAGAGGGCAAGACAGATGCCAGGCACAGCCCAACCAGGCTGAACAAAGAAGGCTGGCTCACCCCCCCCCCCCCCCAGCCATTCCTCTCCAGCACAACCCTCCCCTAGCATCCCAGGTCCTTGGCTTCAGGCTCAGGTCTTGCCTTTTAAAGTAGCCTTTGGAATGTTCTTAATTCCTGAACTGTAGTTAAGGTTGGCTCCTGCAGGGTCTCTTTTTATGATATTTTGGAAGATTCTGGGTTCAGAACTACAGTCCAGGAAAAACATGTCAACTCAAACCGCTGCAGTGCAAAAGCCTTGGAGAGACCAGGGTTTCTGCAAAGCTTTAGGTGAACATGTTGTGCCCATTGTGCACTCTCATTTCTGGACATCTGAGCAATTGGAAAGGAGGCAGAAGACACTCATTTTCTCAGTAACAGGTTTGACCACCAAAAGAAATCATAAAACAAGTGTGTGCTCAGCGAAAGAGAAGACCAGCATTGGGGAGGTGGGGGTGGGGGTGGGGATTCTTCCTGACCACTATGCAGAAACCTGGGTTCCATCCCCAGCAGCTGGTTGGTGGAGCAAAACCAAACTGTTTTCAATTGATGAATGGAAACTTGGCTTTGGAAGCTTTTTCCCCCGTCTGAGCTGGGCTCAGTTTCTTCACAGAGATTCTCAGTTTTAAATCAAGAAGTGCTTAGTGCCTGGCCACTCAGGGAGCAACCTTCTCATGTAGAAGGGTTTCTCCAGCAGGCAGGAAAAAGTCAGTTTAGCCAGTGTACTGGCTGGTTTTGTGTGTCAACTTGAGACAAGCTGGAGTTATCTCAGAGAAAGGAGCTTTAGTTGAGAAAATGCCTCTATGAGATCCAGGTGGGCATTTTCTCAATTAGTGATCAAGGGCAGAGGGCTCCTTGTGAATGGTACCATCACTGAGCTGGTAGTCTTGGGTTCTATAAGAAAGCAGGCTGAGCAAGCCAGGAGAAGCAAGCAAGCCAGTAAATAACATCCCTCCATGACCTCTGCATCAGCTCCTGCTTCCTGACCTGCTTGAATTCCAGTCCCGACTTCCTTTAGTGATGAACAGCAGCATGGAAGTATAAGCTGAATAAACCCTTTCCTCCCCAACTTGCATTTTGGTTATGATATTTGTGCAGGAATAGAAACCCTAACTAAGACAAATTGGTACCAGCGTAGTGAGGTATTCCTGTGACAACCTGACCATGTTTTGGGGAGGGCTGTGGAAGGACTTTGGAACTTTGGGCTGCTCTGTGGGATGTTGTGTAAGGGCTTTGAAGATAATGTTGAGAACAGTGCAGAAGATGGAGGCCTGGCTTGTGAAATTTCAGAGGGAAGATTAAAGACTCTTATCAGGGCCATTGCTATTTTGACTGTGAAGATTCTGTGGTTTTGGTTAGCATGGGCTGAAGGATCAGCTGTGATTAACAAGATACCAGAACAACTAAAGCAAAACCATTGCATTGCTGGGACTATTGATGCTGGTTGGCTGGAGCTGGGAAATTGGCGGTGACTGAGAGGAGACAAGCATCATTGAGGTGAAATCTTCTGAGAAGTGTTTTCTGAGAGCACAGAGGTTGCGTTCCAGAGATAGCCAGGGTTGTACCTTGTGCTGTGGCTGGACTTGGTAATGTGTAAGAGTCACCCAGGTGGTACTGGTTTTGAAGGCATGAAGGAGTCATGAAGAGCATCTGAGGCCTGGGCACTGTGAGAGGCCTCAGAAGGCCATTGGTGAAGGTGCAGCCTCAGTTGCAATTGACAGCCCAGGACTGAAGGGGTCATGCAAAGGAGGTGAGGCTTGGCACCATGAAGAAAGCCTATGAGAGGCTGTTGGTAAACCTAGTTGCAGTGGAAGACGGCAGTGTTTTGGAGATACCAGTACCATGAGATGACCACCAAGAACAGCAGCAGCAGTGGAGTACAGGCATCTGAAGCCTAGAAGACAAGGTGTGTGCTACAAAGGGCAGAGCTGGAGAAGTGACTCAAGCCCTTGGAGTAATCCAGAAGATTGTGAGTGGATCCCAGACATTGGACAGTTGGAGTTTGGTTTTGCTTTTGATTGTGACTATGACCTGATATATTTTCCCTCCTGAAGGAAGAAGGTATTTTAGTGGAACCCACAGTTAAGAGACTTTGAATTTTAAGAGACTGCATGTTTAAAAGGACTGAAATGTTAATATGTAAGAATTTGCAAAGACTGTGGGACTTTTAAAGTTATTTAGATCTTGGGGATGAATAAGAAAGTAAGGGTTGAGGCTTAATAGGGATGTGCTTGTGTGTCAAGTTGACAAGAGGTTAATTGTACTGACTAGTTTTGTGTGTCAACTTGACACAAGCTGGAGTTATCACAGAGAAAGGAGCTTTAGTTGTGAAAATGCCTCTATGAGATCCAGGTGTAAGGCATTTTCTCAATTAGTGATCAAGGGCAGAGGGTCCCTTGCGAGTGGTACCATCCTTGAGCTGGTAGTCATGGGTTCTATAAGAAAGCAAGCTGAGCAAGCCAGGAGAAGCAAGCAAGCCAGTAAATAACATCCCTCCATGGCCTCTGCATCAGCTCCTGCTTCCTGACCTGCTTGAGTTCCAGTCCTGACTTCCTTTGGTGATGAATACAGCATGGAAGTGTAAACTGAATAAACCCTTTCCTCCCCAACTTGCATCTTGGTTATGATATTTGTGCAGGAATAGAAACCCTGACTAAGACAGCCAGCAAAGGAAGAGAAAGGTGAACCTGAGAGTTATGGAAATACTGATTTGGGAGTCATAGTGTGGGAGAGTTAGGAGCTTACAAGTTCATACTGCTGGTCACCTGTGATCTATCAGGCTTTGGGTAGAACCTAGCAATCTGAACTTTACTTAACAGACTCTCAGGGATGCTGAGTGTGCCTCAGAGGGCACTGGGAGAAAATCCCCTGCAGAAGCTTCCCTGTCCTCTTACCCTTCCCTTGGCCTTGGTGATGAGAATCTTTTCTCCCTTGTAGACTGAGCACGATAGGGAGGAGCAGGGTTTAGATTCCAGTACTGTTCTGTATTCTGCACAAATATTTAGATAGCTCACTTGTCTTTCTAGGTGTGGGTCTCTAAAGTGGAGGCTACAGTATCTGTTGAACTGAGATAAGAAGTCAATGTGGAGAGCCTTGTATGCTATGAGCATGCAAAAATGTTTATATTTATTGTTACCACCTAGACTCTGTCTGGCCTCTGTGTCCTGTGCTCAGTGCCTTGCCACTGTGGTCCTTATCCCCTTCCTGCCCAGGCCAGATTCTTAGGAGCTGTCATTCTGGAATGATGCCAATCTACCCCTAGTGCCATTGTCACCAGCTTTCCAAATGCTGCCCAACAAGTTGTCTTTCAGAATGCTGCAATGACCTGTGCCTTAACTTCTGGTTCACAGATAATTTGGTGACAGAGGAGCACGGGAAGTGCCCTTACCCTCTGGGGCACTATTTTCCCAACACTCTACAGGGAAGCTCTGCAGAACACATCACAGAGCAGAGAGACAATCTAACACAATGTTGACCTAATACCTCATCATAAGAGATGGCAAGAGAGCTGCTACAGTGGAAGGGGATCCAGGATTGCCATTTTTGTAGGTTGTGGGAAAAGCCCTTTGTCCTTCCAATAGTACCTTGAAAGATTTATGGGTAAAATGATACAATGTAAGAGGTTTGTCCTAAAATATTTAGTGAGGGGCTAAAGAGACGGCTCTGAGGTTAAGGTACTTGCTCTTTTGCAGGGAACCCTAGTTCAGTTCTAGCACCCATAGAGCAACTCATAACCACCTGTAACTTCAGTTCAGGGGATCCAATGCCCTCTTTTGGCTTTCATGGGCACCATATATGTATGCAGTGTACATCCATGGGTGCACGTGAATATACACATAAAATAAAAGTGAAGTGCATCTTTTAAGATACTTTTAAAAAGAATTACAATAGATTATTCTTTTTCCAGGAAACCATGCACACCATGAGCCTCCAGTTGTGATACATGTATAGGACTTAGGTCTGCAAGCATGTATACCCCTAAGAGTCATACACTGAAATCCCACTCCCCAGGGTAATAAAGGTGGGTCTGTAGGAGGTGATGTAGCTATGTCCTTATAAAAGCCTCCAGAGAGATCCCGGTCCCTTTCCACCTTGGGAAGACAGCTTGGAAAGGTGCTATGTATAAACTAGACGTTGAGCCCTCTGCAGGTACTCATTCTCCTGTTGCCTTGATCTGGGATATGCCAGCACCAGGAACTGTGAGCTATCAACTTCTGTTGCTTACAAGGTTCTCAGTTTAAAATATGCGATTATAGCAGACCTAAGAAAGAAAGACAACAGTGAATCATTCTAGTCTTCTCTAGAATGTAATTACAAATATTCATTAAAATGTAGGACCTTAATGCTACCCCACTGCTATAGAATATACAACTGCATTCCATTGCCATAGACTCCAATTTAATTACTGAATCTACTCTGTGCTTTCATAGCTCCACAGGTCTGCCTATGCCAATGCCAGTTTCTGATATGACATTCTTTCCTCGTTGCTGCTAGTCAGAACCCTACTTCACAGGCACTGCTTCAACAATGGCCCCTAACATAGTGATTTAGAACCACCATATTCTTTATAGTTCTTGGTCCTGTGGGTCAAGAGTCTGAGTTAGACTCAGCCAGATGGCTCTTCTGGTTTTGTGAAGTGCTGCTGGAGATCCCTTATATTGTTTGGATGGTAGAGGGACTGAGGTGGATAGCTACACTCATCTGTCTGGTGGTTTGATGGTGTTGAACTACACTGAGGTGCCCTCAAGTGTAAGTGGAATCTCAAACCCATTAGCTTTAGACTCCCAGAAGGAGCATTGCAAGCACAGGTATTCCAGAGGACAAGAAAAGCAAGCTGCCATGATTGTAAGTCGTAATTAACCTGTAAATGGGCACAAATCAATTTCATTGGGTTCTACTGGTCTAAGAACCACAGGACTGATGGCATCTAGTGAAGGGTCAATGAGAGAATATCAAAGAGGTTATGGTTCCTTTAACCCTGCCATGCCCACCATGTTTCCAAGCCACCCTTGGGTGCTACCTCTTCAAGAGGTTTTCCCTACTCCCCTCTCAGGCTGGAGTATCCTTCCTTTTCTGTTCTTAAAAGCCTGTTGCACTCTTGATCCTTTCCCTGCTTGCTGTAGATTTTATTATGTGTGGTATTTCTCTTTTGTCCCTTGAAAACAGAGATCCCTGTGTTTTCACAATGAAAAGATTAAAGAGAGCCTCTCTTTTAAACCACTGTGCAGACCCATACTATGAATAGTTGAAGAGTAAATGCAGGCTATCCAAGAATGTATCAGTTCAAGACTATGCGGTATTGTATAAATGAGATTGTTTGATATGACTGCATCTTTGTTTTTATACATTTGATGCTAGAAAAGGATATAGAATTTGTTATCATAACTCACTGGACTGAAGGATGAGCCCTGCCACAGACCTGCCCTGGAAACTGGCTAAGTCAATCCTCCAACCACTTTGGTGTTAAACTGCCTGCTTAGTGATGAGATCTCAAAACCCCTTCCTGTTGGTTAAGACTGTTTCCATGCTGGAATTTAACTTTTGCCATTTGAAATGACTAACTGAAGCCAAAGGTGGGGATAGAAAGTTTGTTTTAGTCTAAAAAAATATTGAGGCACACAAAGTTCTTATTGTAGAAGGCTGTCAGAAGGGTTCTGTGAAGGTTTTCATGAAGAGGTGCCAGGATACCACAAGCAGGCCCAGCCTATTTAACGTCTGTGCTCAGGACCCCACAGGTAGATGCCTGCCCTGAGTGTCTGTGCAGAGAATCTAATATTACTTCTTAATGTTCAAGCCTAGAATTCACTAACCAAAGTGGTCTAGCACAGGATCTACCAGTAGACTTGGTTATTAGTATCTGTGTCCAGGACCTAACTAGTGGACCAGGGCCCTTAGTGCCTGAGTGTGAGTGAGAATCCAGAGTCAGGAGACCTAGAGACAGTCTGTGAGCTCTAGAAGAAATACCTTTCTTCTGTGCATGGGTCCTTGGTGAAACAAGGCTTCTCTGGGGCTAGTTTCCAGTCTCCTCCACTTTAATTTTCAACATCTGAAGCAGAGTTTGGAAAACAGATGACATAATTTTCAGATGAGACTCAGAGTTCTCCCCACCAGGAAGCCTTGCTTTGTTTTCCCTGGATGCCTCCCTCCAAGAGGTGTAGGACCATGGTGGAAAACCCAAGCAGTTCTCCCAATAAGTCTGAAAGCATGAAGCTCTGTGTATACTGTGCATATCTGTGGATAACATCCACTTTTTTCACTTACAGGAAGAACTTTAGGGCTTCTCTAGCTTTTCTGAATTACCAGAATCACTACTTTTGCACTTTGAGAAACCTGTATTAAGTTTTTAAAAAAAACCCTAAAATCATAAGCTTCGAGATGTCACAATAGTCAATGTATCACCTAGACAGCTACCAAATGACTGACAAGTGTGGGTATCATATGTATCTAGACAGAGATGACTCATGTTCTGGTCTGGATTTGATAGGATGACTCAAGATTTCATCAGATATACGTACAATTAATATACATTGTTTGTTTCTGGAAGTTTTTAGATCATGTTTTTACATCTTGCTTGATGATGAGTGACAGAGATGAGGAAGGTGAGCCTATAAGCCGTAGGGAATGTCCATGTGTTTGCTAAGGCATTAATACAATCGGCACTACTCATGGGAGGTGGCCAGTGGTAACATCATTCACATCAAGTGCATCCACAATCATCCAGGAACCCACAAGAGAGCATGCTGCCCCTGAAATCTAAAGCTAATCATTTATTCAACACTATGATTTCCAGTTTAACCCCTGGTTCTCACAAGGTTTATAGGCAGGGACTCCCAGGGTCCAAGTTTGACTGTCACTCAGCAGTTTTTCTAGCATTTAAAGATCCCAACATTCACCATGTGTTTCTACCTTCTAGATAAACCTTTAGCAATTCAGCCTGTATTTTTGTGTTAACCACAGACCCATACTCAATGATGCCAGTCATGACCAAGAAGCAAGTTGGGGAGGAAACGATTTATCCAGCTTACATTTCCACACTGCTGTTCATCACTAAAGGAAGACAGGACTGGAACTCAAGCAGGGCAGGAGGCAGGAGCTGATGCAGAAGCCATGGAGGGATGTATCTTACTGGATTGCTCCTCCTGGCTTCCTCAGTTTGCTCTCTTATAGAACTCAAGACTACCAGCCCAGGGATGGTACCACTCACAAGGGGCCCTCCACCCTTGACCACTAAGTGAGAAAATGCCTTATACCTGGATCTCATGGAGGCATTTTCTCAACTGAAACTCCTTTTTCTGTGATAACTCCATCTTGTGGCAAGTTGACACATAAAACCAGTCAGTACAGACTCCAAAAGGCAACCTTAATGTTTTAAACAAAGAGTGATAAAGACTTATAAAATCATCAGATAACTTATGAAGCACCTTGGAGAGACACCATTACTTTAAACAGGGTTCTGGACTAAGACTGAAACATGTTTGTCAATCTTCAAACTCTGCCAAGCATCTCATTTGGGATATTGACACAAAAATTCTCTCTCCTGTTGATGGTTACAGTGCTATTGAGTCCAGAATGGCACATGTCTTCTAAATGGCTTTGGAACTGCCTTTAGAATATTTAGCCCCTGCCTGATTTCTTGACCCTGTGTTTCCCCCCGGGGGGGGGGGTCAGTCATTTTTCATGTTAGTTGTGAGAGCTGCTGACTGTGGATATGCACCCTGAGTTACCCAAATCACTATTTATTATTTACTGTCTCTTATCCTCTGAGAGCTGTCTGGCGATGAAGGAAGGGGTGAATATCCCCCAATGCAGGAGATACAGCAACTCCAGCACCTGAGAACTGTGTTACAGGGCAACTGCTGAGGTTCTGTTATCTTGTCTCTATTTGAAGGAGCAGAGGAACCCCTGCAACCAAGCAAGAGTGACAGGTACCTTAGGGCCTGTACAGTCAGACAGTTGCCTTTCTTCTCTCTTGCAGGACGGAGCTTGAGCATCACTCTTTAATATAGTCTGGGAAACCCTAGTCCTTGGATGAGGTCCATTGCCCCCTGCTCATTTAAGAAATACATACAGCTTTGCTTTCTTCACTAGGGAAGTTTAAAAACTCTAATCCCACCTACATTTTTCCAGTTACGTTATTGAGGTGTAACTGAAGTGTGACTAATTGCATTCTTAAACTATGTGACCCAATGAATGTTGGCAGCTATAATCACCACAATAGCAAGACAGATGCTTCCATCACCCCTAAAGGGACCATGATTTCCTTTCCAGCTTCCTACCTTCTTCTTCCTACCAGTATAGTTTGCCTTTTCTGAAACTCCATCAAACAGAATTACACAGTATGTCTTCTTTTGTATTTAATGCCTTTGTATATAGTGTTCTCAAAACTTCCCATGTTTTCTTAGTCATGTCTTTTTTAGTGAGTTTTATTGGTGTCAGAACCATATGAACAAACACAAGCTGTCTATCTAGTCACCATAATGAATAAAGCTGTTGTCAATATTTATATCCAGGTCTTTGCGGAGACAGTTCTTCAGTGAATCCCTACGAGGGTGGTGGCTGAATCACATAGTAGTTTTTGTTTATATGTATTTTAAACCTCTTTAATGATGATGAAGATGTGGGAGGTACTTATCCAATTATAAATGTGTATTAATAGTTACCAGGAAAGCCACAAGGGGCAGGCAAACCAATGAATTCCCAACTTCCTGAGCCTGATAACTTAGCACTTCAAAACCAAGAGTGTCCATACACAGAAGAAAAGAAGTGGCCCAGAGGCTCCCATAAACCACATTTTTTATAGCCACTTAACACAGACCTCAGCCTCCCTGTACAGCATGTGCCTGATATTAGGGGTATCTGCAGCTGAGGACACAGCTGCCTCACAAACAAGCAATGCTTGTTTTGGGCATGATGCCCCTCCTATACTTTTATTGGAGCTAAGATACAAAAGATGCCCAAAAGCCAGCTCTCTCTTATTTTTTTGCCCAATCTCGAGGAGCATGGTGAGTCTTCAGTACTATCATCCCCCAGCATTGTGGTGGACTATGCCTGCTTTTCTGCCTTTTACTAGTCAGAAGACCCTGTGCCTCTTGCTGGACACACTCATGATCAGGCCCTTTCCTTATGATCCACCTACACCATTTGTCCCTCTACTCTGGGCTGACTTCCAGACAACTTTGACCACAACACAACCAGCACACTGACTGAGCCTACTGCTTGTTTCATTAAGTGAAAATTTATTGGAATATCTAGGTTCATGAATTTAATTATTGCCATCTATACACCTGTGGCTGTTTTAAATTCTATTTGGTTCAGATGAGTAGCGGGACAGAGACTACATAGCTGTCAAAGCTGAAGTACTGTCTGGTCATTAGAGGAAAAAGTTTGCCATCCTTTAGAACAGGATATAGTAGAAACAACATCTGGGACCTGCCAGCTAAGGCCCTGAGCACCAATGGCCCACTTTCTCCTCGTTTGAAAGATAGCTACCATGTGAGAAGTCTTACTGTCCTTCCAGAGGGGGCCACACAGGAAAAAAGGTTATGTTGGTGCTTCTTCCCTAGCCAGGCCTCAGCTGAGTCCAGCAGGAAATCCTTCCAGCAGAATTGCCCAATTCAGAAAAGCTGTGGAAAATGATGAGCTGTCAGTGTTTATGCTCCTACTCAGGATAGTTTGTTATACAGCCAGAGATAACCTGAACTGCACCCTTTTCTGAAGTGGATGCCACCATGCACTAAGTTGTGCTGCAAGCTCAGAGCATGTATGGAAGATCTGTGAGGCAGAGTCCTAGGAAGAAAGAACACAGAGGATAAGTGGAGGTTGGAGGGAAGGTACTTAAACAAAAGGAAGAAAAATCAACAGGGAGTATAGTAGTCTGGTTTTGTTAGTATAATAAAATACCTAAACAGGCAAGAAAATAGATTATTAACTTACAGTTTTGGTGTCTGGAAATCCAAACAGGTACAAGCTATGCTGATGTTAACTCTCACCACCTGGCAGAAGTAATGGTGAGAGCATGAGTAGGAGAGAGTGGTCACATTGCTAAACAGTACACCAAAGAAATAGGGTCCTGAAATCCTTCCAAGGGCACACTCTAATCACTTTGAATACTACCACTAGGCCTTATATCTTAAAGTTCCACATCACCTCCCATCAACATTAGAATATGAAGGCTCAATGAATGAAAGGCCTGATCATTCATGAGTCTTGTGGGGGGAACGGATCAAGCAGAGGTGTCCCTTCAGGCATACTTCCAAGACAGAATAAAGAGATCTTTGAGTATTGTTGGTAAAATTTTCTTCATGCTTATTTTTTGGAAAATGGGATGATTGCATGCCATGAAATGTGTGAAGGTCAGAGGACAACTTACAGAAGTCGGTTCTCTCCTTCCACCATGTAGGGTTTGGAGAATCACTCTTGGATCATCAGGCTTGTCAGCAGATGCCTTTATCCAATGAACACTGATGAAATCCCTTTCCATCCTGTTATGCTGTTATTTTTGTGATAATGATACATTTAAAGTCATGAGAACTTCAAACCAAAGAAATCCAATAAATTTCTAAGAACTGCAGAGCATTCAAAGCACAAACACATTCCCTACTCCTTTCTGATGTTTGGTCCATGCTCACAGCTCCAGATTTGCTTAGAAAATGGTTGCCCCATATAAGAGCTCTTGAAGGCTGAACACAATTGTCTTTTGACCCAGCAACTCCAGACTCTTATCTTCCTGTGGCAATACATCCTTATTCCAGGGTTTAACCACTGTTCCCATTTCTACTCCGATCAATGCATCTGTAGTGGTCACCATTGCTTTCATGTTTTCCACTTAACTCTGTGAGAATTTGTAAGGTATCTAGATGTTTGAAGAACATTGCTAGGAAACCCAAAAAGAATGAGCCTTCTGTTCTGCTCTGAGCAAATGCACATTCTAGATTTCAGATGCATTTTACTATGTCTCTACTTTAGAAGACTGTGGGAAAATATGTCACAAAGCTACAGAATTCTATCTTTTCCAGAGTAGGGAAAGCATACGTGGATGATAGTTGAATCTGAGCATCTGCAGGCCCACATGTATGAACTCCTAGCTCTTAGCCAGTGGTGTTGTTTTAGGAGGCTGTGGAACTTTGGGGATGTCAGGCTTACCTTGTGGATGTAGGCTAAGGAGTAAGTGTTAGAGTGATAGTTGAGCTCTGTTTCTGGTGTCTTCCCTTTGATTTTTGATTCTCTAAGAAGTAAGAAGCCATACCATAAGCTGAGCTCAGGCTGCCACAAAGCTGCCAGCCATGCATTTCCTGACATAGTGGGCTGACGTTCTCAAAAATTATGAACCCAAACAAATCCTTCTTCCCTTAGGTTTCTATCAGTGATGAGAAGAGTAAATACTACGGTGGACAAGGATATTTCTTGCTGCTTTCTTTGTTTTAACCATTGCCATGATTTGGATGTAGTCACCTACTTGGGCCACCATATTAAAGGCTTGGCCAGTAGCCCATGGTCCTACTGGAAGAAGTTAGAACCTGGTATAGTTGGGGCATTGTAGTGAGGATATGTCATGGAGAAGAATTTCTTGAAAGGATAATAGGAACATAGCTCCTTCTCTCTCTTTGCTTCTTGATCTTTATGAGGACAGTTTTCTCTGCTATGTGCTCCCCATCATGTTGCTGTACCTTGTCCCAAGCATAAAAGATCTGAGTTCAAGAAAACAGGGCAATAAACCTTTCTTTTGTATAAGTTGTTTATGTCAAGTATTTTGTCACAGTGACAGAAAGCTGATGAACACAACTATTGATATAATCATTAACTGATGACCGTACATGAATGGTCATAGATCAGAGAGCATAGACAGTTTATTTGAATTGTATCAATAGTACAGAGGTAGGCAAATCCTGTTTTACACAGTGACCAGGTTTTCTTTCTAATCTGATTCGATGTGGCCAAAGTTGAGCAGGGTGAAGTTTCCTCCTTAACACCACATGGAGAAAGCACCTGCAGCATGACAAGAATAATGTCATGGTAGAGATGTAGGTGTGTGTGGGGGGGGGGGTGTTAGAGATATGTCTGAGCCTTGTCAAGAGTTTTCTGTGACCAACCGTATTTCCAATTACTTCATATACTTGCTTAAGGAAAGACAAGAGAACTTTGTTACTTTCCCAAAGTGTCCAGTCAAAACTTCCACAGGAACCCGTCACTTGTGGTCAACACCTAGACTGAAATGACACAAAATTAATAAAGGTCATCCCATAGAAGACTCTCTGTTCCGCTCCACATTTTTGTGCTTGGGCCAAAACCACTTTGCATTTCCTGTCTTACACTCACAGAGATTGGCATCTGGGAGGGTTCAGATATTTTGAATAACATTCAGACAGCAGTGCTAAAATCTGGCTGGGAGAAAAAAAAAAGAACATCAATTTCCATAAATAAGCAACAAGGCTCTCATTCAATGACAAGGGTCTTCATACAGTTTTAACATTAATGCATTCTGTACCCCCCAAAATGATCTCTTCCCTGCATTGTCCTCAGCACCCCTCATAAGCACTCATATCTGTATGGTCAAGGTCACAGTCTGATGTGAATATAATCATCAGTTCTGTCTCCTTTGAGGTTCATATTTGAATAGCTCATGCTGGGAGTCAAGCATTTTAAACACTTGTTTTATGGAGCAAGTCATAGTTTGCATGTCACAGATAAAAAGTCTTAAGTATGCAGAGACCATGAGAATAAAAGACAACTCCAGATGATGATAAATGCTTCCCTAAGCCCCCAGCAGCTTCCCACATCACCCTTGCTTCTGGTATGAGGACAGAGAGGCTTAAGATGAATACCTCTGGGCAAATTTCATAGGAAGATACATGAGCTGCAACTTGCTGTATTTAAGAGATTTGACTTTAGTTCCACAGAAGACCAACATGTGTTTAGAGCTAAGTGTTTAGCTGGCTCAAGATGAATTGGTGGAAAGGGCTCTGACTAAATAGTGTTGACGTATCTGAGTGAGACTAATTGTTCATACAAATCATTGTTGCAAATATTTCTTTTGTGGATAAGCAGAAGCTTATCCAAAAAAAAAATTCCCCATGATTGCAAAATGCCAAAATCCCACAATAAAAGGCATTAGTCATTCAGTCCCTGTCACTATATGTCCAACTATTATGGCCACCTAGGTAGAGCCTTTTGATTCCCACTCAGACATTATGCATGCAAATAATTGGGAGACTGAACTCTAGTTATGGAAGCTATTCAGGCTTCACTGCACAGAGAAACTCCTTTTCTGGAGAAATAGTACAGCCAAAGAGTGTTCACTGATGTAAACAGCCTCATGTCCAGCAAAGATGATCAGATTTTTTAGAACAATGAAAATATTAAACCACTTCTAGGACAACTATTTTGAACATTCAAACACACTGTTAGAGTCCCTATATTCATCCCAGAAGCTCACCTGTTTTCAGGGAAGTCTTGTGGGCTTGGTTGGTTTCTGAATTCATACACTCATTGGATGGAGGGAGTGTAGATGAAGCAGACAAAGGGGACTAGAGAAGCTCCAAGAAATAACATTCTCCACTGTTAGTTAGAATTTCTGGGTTCTTACTAACTCCTGAGGATTCCTTTTCTCAGCCCATTTGTTCACTGACACTTCCTCTTCAACCAACCTCATGCCCAGAGGAATATGGTAACCTACTCTCTGTTGCCATTCTGTGAAGTCTGTCTAGCTTTTTTGGGTTGTATTTCAGCTTGCAATAAGAACATAGTCTGGCTTCAGTAGAGAGGAGAGAAGAAGGGCTGAAGCAAAGAATATTGCTTAGGCCAGTGAGAGACCTGACTCTCTAGGACAGAAAAAGCTTGAAGCTGGTCTAGAAACAAGACAGTATGGGGAAGAAGAATGTGGTGAGTAGATTGCAAGTGTGCTGACTCATCATTTTTTTCTCCCCAATCAACTCTGGTGAGATGAAGCTGGAGTCCAGGGACTCCGAGGAAGTCAGTAAATAAATAAACTCACCCACCCCCAAACATGGTAAGCCTCAAACTAGAGAAAAAAACAAAATCTTTCAATTGAAAAAGGTGACCCCCCCTCCAAAAGAAATGCCTATGAAGATAATTAGATATGTAAGCAAAAAATAATATAAAAGACCAAAGTAGATAACTTAAGGAAAAGTAGGACAAAGCTTGTGAAATCAGTAAATGATCATCACGTGACTGGATGCATATCATTTGGATGTCAACTACAGTCTGAACTAAAATTGGACAGTTTGGTGAGGACAGAGGGAAAGCTACAACACACAAGTGAAATTTCATTTTACACATACATACCAAATAAATGTCATATAGAGGTGAGGCAGGCATGCACAAGGAAAGTTTAGTGATCTGAAACTGTATTCAGTTTGAGCTACACATCTATCCTTTCCCTAATAATGCACTTGGTCACATCTACTGTGAGCTGCAAGCACATCTCACTTCAAAGAAAGAAAGTGCTCCTCCCTAGGAACCTGTAGTAAATCTCCTCTTGTGGTTAGTTTCCATTCAAATGGAATTATGGGCAGGGGCCAAAAATAACTGGAAAACTGGACACAGAAGGACAGGCAATTATTTCCAGACAATAGCAAGAAGCAGATGAGAAAGGTTAAGTGAGGGAGGTCTACAGTAACCCTGACTTTCTGCTAGGAGAAATTTTTTGGAGTGTGGAGTGGGGAGATCAATTCCTACAAAGGATGGCCACTCATCGACAGGAGAAGATAATGCTCAGAGGAAGAAACTTCAAAATGAAAAGGCTAAAGACTCAACATAGGGAGCAAGTCCTTTTGAGTCTTGCAGAATATAAAATATACATGAAAAGCATCCAATGTTTTCCTGACACAAGACATTTGAACTTGTGATTATGACAACATACAAGAGGCCATTGTGAGCACAAGGCAGACAAAAAAATTCCAGCATGGAGGAGGAGAGGTGAGTATGAAGCACATTAGCAGCTGAGAAGATATTAGTATTTAATAGCTACTAGGAGATGTAAAGTCGGTTTTCTTTAATGGTGTTACTCCAGGTTTATTGACCACACTGAAGGCTAGGTCTCACACAAACACTAATGAGACTCTTTATGTTTAAAAGAGAGTGAGAGGGACAGCAAAATTAAGGATGAAAGAAAGAAAGAGAGCATGAGTTTTAGTGAGAAGAGTGAATCAGGAGGAATCAGGGGAGGGGCATGAATGCTATCAAAATACTTTGTATGGAACTCTCAAAGTTTTAATAAAATATTATTTAAAACAATAAGTAGAGGGCTGGAAAGATGGCTCAGTGGTTAAGAACATTGACTGCTCTTCTAGAGGTCCTGAGTTCAATTCCTAGCAACTACATGGTGGCTCACAACAATCTGGAATCAGATTGGATGCCCTCTTCTGGTGTGTTTGAAGACAGTGACAGTATACTCATATAACTAAAATAAATAAATCTTTAAAAAAAGATATGAAAAAACAATAAGTAGAAAGCATGAAGGACAACCCCCTGTTTATGCACTGAATTCTCCAGACAGGGAAGCCAGGAGGCAGAAATAATTATCCTGCAGGGACAAACACTTAGGCGACTGAGTCCAGTGTGAATGTGTCTACTATTTGTTTTTTCTCCTGACAGGAAAATAATAAATACTTTAATTATAGAATGGAAAGATTCATGAAGGAGTAAACTAAGGGGCACAAAGTCAAATCTAACCACACCAGTTTTTCTGGGAATCAGGTCATTTAGTCCTGTACCAAGAAAATGTGTTGGTAAAGCCCTGTGACTATAAAGCATACTTTAAATCTCACCAGAAAACATTTAATTGGGGGCTTGCTTACTGTTTCAGAGGTTTGCTTATAATTATCATGAATGGGAACATGGTGGCATGCAGGCAGGCACTGGATCAGTAGCTAAAAGCTACGCCCTGATCCCAAGACAGAGAGAGACTAGATCTGGCCCTTGGCTATTGAAAGTTCAAAGCCCATCCTCAGTGACATATTTTCTACAACAAGGCCACACCTCCAAATCCTTCTAATCCTTTCAAATAGTACCATTCTCTGGTGACTAGACATCCAAATATATGAGCTTATGGGGGACATTCTCATCCCACTCCCTGGCTCCATCTAAAAAATGGGGACTAGCTTTATTATACTTGGCAGAGTTTTCAAGAGGGGGCTTGATATGAAGTGATGCTGAGATTTGCCTGTGGATTTAGGTAAAGTACACAACAGTTGATAATGTCTTTGAAAGAATAAAGAACATATTCTTTAATTGACTTTCTATGGCAAATATGGAAATTAGACCCAGCTGTACAGCAAGGACCAGAGGCTCTGAGCCCACAATAGTGAATGCATAAAATTAATCAGATCTTCTATTCCCAGCTTGTTCCCCCACTGTTGCATACAGAATTGTTCTTTTAAATAATTTATTCTGGACTTTAAATTCTTCTTGAATTTGGTGTGAATTGCACTAACCTTTTTGGCACCTTCCTGAAGTCTAATAAGGACATTATGCCAGGAAATGAGAGTGGAGATTAATAAATTATTACCAGGCATGTATAACCATTCATAACAGTAGTCATTCCATTTCAATCTCTGAGAAGCCCTGGGAGGTTCTTCACTCTCGGAAAGCCACAATCTTTGGAAAGGTCAAGCTGAGATTGCTCTCCTATGAGGAAAATGTCAGGCCACTCCTATCTCTGCAGTGGATCATCTTTGCCAAGTTCCCATGAACAATGAGTGGGTTAGGAGGCTGATGCACACCCCTGGAGCAGTCTCAAATGTCTCTAATAGCTTGAGCCCTGAATGGATCTCTATTTATTCTTGAAGACTTCATTTGACACCAAATGGTATGAAGTTTACTAAGAGGTTCTGAGAAGTTGGTGAAAATTAAGAGCACAAATTACAGAGAGTAATTGAATAGGAACCCTGGTTCTGGGGAGAAAAGACCTCAGAGTGCAGGGTGGGTTCAGTTTAAAATCTTCTTTATAGTCTACAGATCAGCAGTGTCTTTTATTATCTGTTTCCATCCCATCTGACTTTGGTACAGTATCCCAGGGATCCTCTGAACTCACACCCATGCTTTACATGTCCATAATCTTCAAAGTCACTCATAATATGTTAACTTTCTAAAAGCTTTATGGGTAGTTACACAGTCTGTTCTTCCTTAAGCATTGTTAGTAGATTTAGTTAATCACTCAAATAGTTTAATGACTGTAGTATTAAAATCCCTTAGAATTAATTCCATAGCTAATTAAATTCTCCTAAAATTTTAAGCTGTTATTACTTTTGTAGTTTTTAAAGGTTGTAAACTCTCCCAAAATGACAAAATACAAACATTTTTAATATTTTTATAATTAAGTTAGCTCTTCCACTAGTTTGTATATGTCATGTATACAGTGTAATCGGGCAGGACCATGCATCAGTAAGGAATGTAGCATTTGCCAATGTCTGTCATTGTATGGATCTTGTTCTCAAAAGACAGGAAATGCCCTGGCACCTCTTCCAGAATATTCCTCTTCTTAAGCCATTCTCATGTCCTTAGGGCATTCCCAATGTCTGTTCAAAGGAATTTATTGGACATCAAGACTGATGCCAGAGGATATATGTACCCTGGGTTCATATCTGCTGAAAGTTTACTGATTCAAGCAATTATATTTTAAGGCTTCAGGTTAGGGCTAGACCCTGACAAGTCTCAAGTCTCAAGTTTCAGGCAGACCTGAAACTCACAGTAAGCTTCTCACCAAATGTGGGAATTATAGATTTGTGTAATATACCCCACTAGTTTGTTTCTAAGTATATTGGAGTATGGCACCATAATTTATAATTTATTGTGGACATGATATTTTATTTACGTATTCTTTGAAAATATCACACATATATACAATTCATTTTGATCATATGTACCCTTTACTGCCCTTTTACAACTTCCTTCAGGAACTCCCATTACATCTTCCTCCAAAAAGCAGAGAACTGATGAGGATGGGCAAATGAGGGGGCCAGGGGAAGGCATGATCACCATGAAGTGTGCGTGGTGATAATATGTAAAAACCCATGGTATTGAAACCCACATTTTTAAAAGTAACATGAGAGGATATTGGAGCATAAGACAGAAGGCAAATACTGGGAACTACAGGCTTGATCAGGGAGAGAATGGTGTGGGGTAGGAGGTAAAAGGAAAAGAAGAGGCTGACATAACTAATGCTAAGGTGTGTGAAGAAGCCTTACGGACCCCCACAAGTTTAATATAACTAATGCTAAGGTGTGCGAAGAAGCCTTATGGACCCCCACAAGTCTAAACTACTGAAAGTACTTTTTTTAAAGACATTGAATTCATTGGTTTTTCTAGCCCAAAGTTCCAAAGTCTTTCCACAACCATCCCCAGAACACATGGTCAGGTCTGTCACTGCAATAGTCCCCTCTCTAGGACCAATTTCTTTATTAATTTATACATTTATTGATGTGATAAAACATCATGTAAACTTGGCGGGAATGGGTAAACTGAAATACCAGAAAATTGCATTATCGAACAACGCTCATTCTAAAAAACAGAGGTTATTAATTAAAATCTCAGAGCTGGGTACAGATTACCTCTCTACTAGGTACTGGTCAGGGAGGCCCCACAGGCCACCAAACAGCATGGGTTATTGTTGATACCCTTAGTTGCCCACCATAACGAGATGGTAAGAACTTGTTGCGGAAGACACCATATACATGGTTGTAGGAGAAATCAGTCTTGAATTGGCCATCCCTGATTAATTAGCTTAAATGATGCTGGGAGAACTATGACTGCTGTTGGGAGAAAAGACACCAATGGTCTACACCAGTACTGGATCCTGCATGAGTGGCCTGCCAAGCCACAAGTACAATAATGGCAAGACTAGTTATGGGCATAACCAATCACTCTCTTGACAGGATTTGAGACCTGCTCCACAGGAGAGGATTTATTACGTATTTCACGACGGACTAGAAGAGAGGAATTCAAAGATTCACAACACAGAGAAATGGCAATTGCTTTAGGAACTAGAAATGCTAATTACCCTAATATAAAGATCACTGCTTATCACACACATATCAAATTAAACTGTAACCCCCAAAAACCATATATCATTAGTAAGTGTCAAAGATTAAATGGAAAGAAATTATCTCAACTTGAGGAAGACCCATGTGTGCTATCCTTCCTTTGTTTAATATGAGATCAAATAAAAATCCACACATGATTCAATCACCAAGATCAAAATCTCTTCTTCCTTACACACACAAGTCAAAATGGAGGAAGTCAGATGTAACAATCAATTGGCTTGTTAGCAAGGAACCCCTGATTGAACTAGTTTACATGGTAACTGTAGCTATGTAAATCATGGGTCTTCCTTACCCATGGTTAAATATCCCCCTTTTGTGGAGAATAGTTAAGGCAAAAGGGATCAGGGAATACTGAGAAGGCCATAATTGTGTCCTTACAAGCAGAGGAAACAGTCTTATATTTTCTACAGCTTGGATGTGAAATTTTCCCCCAAACCCCAGGCTTGTGAGTTTGAACATTAGGTTCCCAGGTGGTGGTGGTGTTTTGGGACATTATGGAACCATTTGGGACACTATTAGACATGGGATTTGGTTGGCAGATGCAGGCACTTGAAGTGGGCTTCAGAGGTTATAGGTTGGTCCTGTTTCTAATCTTGCTTTCTGCTTCCTGTTTACCAGTGTGATATGATCAACCACTTCATTCTCTTCCTAGCATGGACAGAAGCTGGTCTGAGGCAACACCACTCCTGTTAAGTTGCTTCTGTTAGGCATTTGGTCATGAAAATGAGGAAAGTGATTAGAATTCATGGAGCTGGTTAACATTGTAGAAACCCAGCCATTTTCAGACCACGATTATACAAGTATCAACCTTTAAGATATACCCTTTAATCTATTTTTTATTGTTTGAGTCTAAATTTTTTATTTTTATTAAACAAAACAAATTTTACTTAGTGCTAACTCAAACACATCTATGATACTAAAAACTTCTAAACATACAAATTATTCCCAAGCAAACTATATAATTAAATCATCAGTGTGTCTAAAACATTTACATAATGTCTTCAAAATAATGTATCATGCTTGATTCAATATCACAGACTCAGTACACTGAGACACATTAAACATGCAAGAATAGAACATTTCAAACTTCTGACTTTTTTTGCGGGGTTGGGGGATATTTACTTCATTTACATTTCAAATGTCCTGCTTCTATGAGGGTGCCCCCTCCCAACTCCTGTCTTCCCTCTCTACACTGGGGCATTGAACACCTTCAGGCCCAAGGGTCTCTCCTCCCACTGATGGCCAACAAGACCCTCCTCTGCCACATATGTTGCCATCACCATGGATCCCTTCATGTGAATTCTTTGGTTGGTGGTCCAGTCTCTGGAAGCTCCAGGGGGGGTCTGACCATTTGACACTGTTGTTTCCTCCCCATGGGGCTGCAAACCACCTCAGCTCCTTCAGTCTCTTCTCCAACTCCTCCATCCGGGTCCCCATGCTCAATCTAATGGTTGGCTGCAAGCATCCACCTCTGTATTTGTCAGGCTCGGCCTGATTCTCTCAGGAGACAGCTTATCATGCTTCCATCAGCAAGAACTTCCCAGCATCCATAATAACGTCCAGGTTTAGTGGCTGTATGTGGGATGTATTCCCAGGTGGGACAGTCTCTGGATGGCCTTTCCTTGAGTCTCTGCTCCACACTTTGTCTCCGTATTTCCTCGCGTGAGTATTTTCTTCACCCTTCTAAGAAACACTGATGCATCCATATTTTGGTCTTTCTTCTTAGGCTTCATATGGTCTGTGAACTGAATCTTGGGTATTCTGAACTTTTGGGCTAATATCCACTTATCAGTGAGTACATACCATGTTTGTTCTTCTGTGACTGAGTTACCTCACTCAGGATGATATTTTCAAGTTCCATCCATTTGCCTGGGAATTTCACAATGTCATTGTTTTTAATAGCTGAGTAGTATTCCACTGTGTAAATGTACCACATTTTCTGTATCCATTCCTCTGTTGAGGGACATCTGGGTTGTTTCCAGCTTCTGGCTATTATAAATATCGCTGCTATGAACATAGTGGAGCATCTTAGAATGGTGAAAACTGGCATGGGTCACATGGGCAAGTATGCAATGGAAGATTTAGGGACCAGTGACAGGCAAGAATTGAAGGATCAGGGTAACCTTCCCTGGAAAAAGGGAGGCCAATAAGCTTTATTCAAATAGGTGACCACATTAATAAAGACATCATTTTTGCATGACTGTGGTGGCTAAAAGTAGAGGCAATTAAAGAATACTGTAAAGAAACTTGGTTCAGGTCAATGTATGGGATGAGTCACTAAAAATTCAAATGAGATGTACTTGATTCTTAAGACCTTTGTCTGTATTCAAGGGGAGCTTTCCCAAGCCCTATGGGTAGCTGGACTAGATTAGTTATGCTCAAACTTTGGAATGTTGGAAGCTCCTTTCATTCAGAAGCCTGAAGGACCACAGTATAACTAGATAATATTTATCAATATGCAGATGATCAAAATTAAAATGAAGATATTATTAAAGTATTTGCTTTATTGAAGACACCTGGATTCTTCCCTTTTCTGCTTGCCATTTATTTCCATGCATTGGTTAAAATGAATGAAAAATAATGGAGTCTTGGGAGGTGGAGCATGTGAGTGGAGCATGGGCAGGCATCTTTTAAACTCATTTTCACATAATGGTGAATATTCTTTTTAAATACTGGACCAAATCCTGGTATGTTTTTATTTGTTCTTTGATAATTTCACATAGTCATACAATGTATTTTGACCATTCTTAAAGGTTGATATTTTTATATCATATAGTCATATTCACCTTCGCTCTTCCTAGTAACTCCTCTCACATTCATTTTTAACCTTTCACCCTTCCCCAATTTTGTGTGTCCTTCCTTCCTTCCTTCCTTCCTTCCTTCCTTCCTTCCTTCCTTCCTTTCTTCCTTTCTAAAAAATGACTCATCGAATCCAATTTATGTTTCCTACATACTCATGGTATGGGGTCTGAAGTGAGAATCTCTTGTTTTGTTGGAGACTCAGTTGTGTAATATGATTTTTTTTCTGGAAGGTGTCTTATGAGAGCATATTTTGCTGAAGCAGACACATGAGAGGATGTTTTGCTGAGAACAGACATGTGATATTTTTTTGGAAGTTGCCTGGTGGAAGGGCATATGATGTTTCGCTGAAGTGGACACTTGAGAGGTGTGTGATGTTTGGAAAGAGTATAAGTATAATTCAGCAGACAGTGGATGACGATCTTGCGTTGGTTCCCCTTCCATCCCTTTTCTGGTCTTCATTGGGATCGGCTGAGGCTGATCTTCGCTGACAATACTTTTGTATTGGTTCATCTTGTTTTCTTTGCTGATCATTATGTGTTATGACTTTGTGGAGAGAACTTCTGGTGCTTCTGGTATTTCTGCTGCTTCTATGGACTCTTGCTAATTGGTAGAGCCTTGTGGTTTCTTCTGGATCAGGCTGCTGCTACTAACTCATGTTTGGTGTTTACCTAGTGGACTAGACTGCTAACAACGAAGATTAGAATTGCCCCAAAGAACTATTTCTAAACAGGTCCTCCTCTACCCTTATTTCCTATTATTCTTTTTTTTTCCTCCTACCTCTGGTGGGTGGTGGGCTAGAAGGGAGGTTGAAGCACTAAAGAACCATAATTAAAGTAGGTTTTGAAAAATCTAAGCCTACAAGTGTCATTCACTGGAGTTGACCTACCAGGAGATACACTCTTAAAGAATACTGACTCTTCCTCCCCCAGAAGCCATTGACTGTTTATAGTTCCATTGCTAGAGGTAGAGGCTCATGAGTTCCTCCCTGCTCAAAGCTTGTTGGTTTGATTGATCTAGTGCACAGTTGGTGTGAGATCCCAAGTTCTACCCTGTGCAGAAGGCACAGATTGCTTTAATCCTTCCTGATCTCTGGCTCCTACAGTCTTTCCATTTCTCATCTCAGTGATCCCTGAGCTTTTGGGGTGTGTGTGATATAGATATCCCTCTTGTGACTGAGCACTCCATTGAAAATTACACTCTGCACTTTGATCAGCAACAAGTTTCTATGTTAGTCACAATCTACTGCCCAACGAGACTTCTCTGATGACTACTGAGAGTTGCTCTACTCTGTAAGTATAGATATACTAGATATACTTTGGCAATGCATCTTTGGTAGTAACATAATAGTAATAGGTTCACCCTTGGGATCTGTACTCTTAAAAGTTAGTCACAATAAGAAAACGTAAATTCATGTCACATTGAAGTCTACTTGTACCACATCTTTTTTTGTTTGTTTGTGTTTTTTTGGTTTTTTGTTTTGTTTTGTTTTTTTTTTTTGAGACAGGGTTTCTCTGTAACCCTGGCTGTCCTGGAACTCAATCTGTAGACCAGGCTGGCCTCAAACTCAGAAATTCACCTGCCTTTGCCTCCCAAGTGCTGGGATTAAAGGCATGCACCACCACTGCCTGGCCTTGTCCTACATCTTAACTAGACTTTTTAATTAGTAATGATTTGGGTATAATGTGCTTAATTGTATTATGAAAATAATTAGGAGCTAGAGAAATGATCAGTAGGTAAGAACACTTGCTGAATAGCTGAATAGCTGAAGGCTCAGTTGGAGAGCTAGTCTCAAAGACATAAGGCAAAAGGTGACAGAAAAAAGGTACCTAATGTTGTCCTTTGGCTTCTGCACACTTTCTCATAGGTGCTTGTCCTTTGGCTTCTGCACACTTTCTCATAGGTGCATGCATCTGCATACATGCATGCATATATAAAACACACATTCACTAAACTCACTCACACACACACACACACACACACACACACAAATAAATAACCTTTTAAAAGAAGAAATTAGGTTTTATGGGTTCTAGATATACGTATCCCATCAAGACTCTATGGACTCTCTTTGAGTCTTGGATTCTATGAAAGAGCCACTATGTGATGTCTAAGTATTTCACTCTTCCTGGGGAGACAGATAACCTCAGTAGTTCTACAATGAAGAAAAGCCCACTCAGACTAGCTTTAATGAAATAGAGAAGGGAGCTAAGATTTGCTTAAAGAAAGTTCTCAGGAATTCAAGAGTAGAAAATGTAGTCAGGCTGCAGCTGCACTGTGAAGGTGCCTATTACTTTGAAGGAAACCAGGTCTCTCTTTTGGTCTGTTCCATATGCTACACATTTCCTGGACTTAGCTTCATAGTAGTGATGGCCTCTCTGTTCCACTGCACTTCTGGATAAAACATGACCTTGATTTTCCCATAAACTGACCACAGCTCCATTTCAGAAGAGTCAGAAATCTGTTTCCAGCTCCAGCCACCATGCTCCTGCTTTGCCATAATGGACTCTTATACCTCTGCTACCATAACTCCCCAAACATCTTTTCCCCTAACCTCCTGTTTTCAGATTCCAAACTCCTCAGAGAGGAGCAACTAGCTGACCCACAGTCACCATCAAGGCAGTAGCATCTCTTGTCCTAACAGATATGGACAGGGTATGCTGGCTACCATCACAAACATGGATGCCAGATGTGTCTTCTCCTCTATTATGTCCTGGTACTCAGCTCACTTTCTCTTTTCTTCTTCAGGCCAGAACCCCAGGATACATCTTTTATAGCTCAACATAATCTAGAAACTCATTCATAGACATATCCAGAAATTTACTTTCTAGATGATTGTAGATCCTGTCAAAGTGACAATAAATATCAACCATCACATTCTATCATTATTTTTGAGCTCTTCCTTATTTTCTGGCATGTTAAGACAGTTTGGACTCATTCTCACATGTATTGTCTGCTTCAGCCTCAAATTCACCCACTTCTCCAAGATCTTGTATTAATTAATTTTTTGTTGCTGTGCTAAAACACCATAACCAAGGCAACTTATAGAAGAAAGATGTTTGGAGAGTTATGGTAGCAGAGGTATAAGAGTCCATTATGGCAAAGCAGGAGCATGGTGGCTGGAGCTGGAAACAGAGATGACATCTTGACACACAAGAAGCAGAGAACACACTGGGAATGACACAAACCTTTGACACTTCAACATCCTGCCTCCAGTGACATATTTTCTCCAACAAGGCCATATTTCCTAAGCCTTCCCAGACACCATCATCCACTGGGAACCAGTATTCAAATGCCCCAGACTAGGGGGGACATCTTAGTCAAACAATCACAGATCCTATTCCTGTTTCCTTTCACTGGGGGAATGAATTAGAAAGCAAGGTGTGCTTGTGAACTCTAGACCCTCTTGATAGACAAAGCTTGCACACACACACACTCACACACACGAGTGTGTATGTGTCAGTGTGTGTGTGTGTGTGTGTGTGTGTGTATGCATTCATGTCTGGAATTATTTCTGATTACTCCTCTGTGACTGGAGAGATGGGTAAACTGTGAAAATGTAAACAGCAAGTATAAACATTGGAGTTCAGAGCCCACATAAAAGCCAGGTAAGTGTGATAGTTCACCTGTAATTCTAGTGCTTGGCAGCAATCTGTCTATCTAGGATTAGCTGTGTTGGTGAGACCTGGGTTCAATGACAGACCCTGCCTCAATGAATATAGTGGCAAGTCATTGAAGAAGATTCTCAACATCAACTTTGATCTTCTCCATGCACATACACACATGTGCGCCCATATGTTTGAACATTCAAATATACACATACACACCATGTACAAATATACATATACCTAAAAAATTCAACTGTAAGGATAACAAATATAATCCGCATCAATGTTTCATGCTAACTTTCCTGAAGTCAGTCACACAGGGGATAATCGTACCCTCTGTCTTGTGCATTAGTCAGCCATCTGAACAGTCAGAAACCGGGATTCCCCATCCATTCTCTTGCTCCAATTCTTTAAATACAAGTAAGCATGTACAAAAGTACCAGTTGTTGGCTTTTACTGTGTGTAAAGCAATTTATATACCAAAATATATCAATCATATATAATTTCTCTTGTTTTTAGTCTTATAAACTTCAACGATTTCTGAAGTTACTTAGGTCAGCACCCTTTTCTGCTCCTGCAGTGGGATCATGCCATATATCTATAATTAAGTTACATCCTGTCTTAGTCACTGTTCTATTGCTGTGAAGAGACGTCATGACAGAGGCAATTCATATAAAAGAAAGCATTTAATTGGGAGTTTGTTTACAGTTCCAGAGGGTTAGTCCATTATCATCATGGTGGGGAGCATGGCAGCAAGAAGGCAGGTGTTAGAGCAGTAGCTGAGAACTACATCCTGATCTCATCCTCAGTGACACACTTCCTCCAACAAGGCCATACCTCCTCTTTCTGATCCTTTCAAAGAGTTCTACTCACTGATGACTAAACACTTACATATTCTTATTCAAACCACCACACATCACAGGACAAATTCTGCCTTCCCAGCAACAGGAAAAAATAATTGCTCCACAGCCTTTTTAAAAGTTGTTATTTCTTGTTTTTTGGATTCCAGCCACTCGTGTGGGTATCTGTTCCTATCTCACTGATGTTCCTGATTGTCCTTATTGGAATGTGACCAAGTTAAAGCAAGGAACAATGTATCACTAGCTCTTGATTTTACATTGATTTTCGAAGTGACATTAGAGTGAGGCCAAAGGCTTAGTGGAAAGCAGCTGTCCCTCAGTGTCAGAACCTGGGAGATTTGGTGGCTTGTAGATAGAAGCACAAGTTTGCATAGTAAGTGATCTGAGTGTACATCAGGAAAGAAATATAGTGACAAAAAAAAAAAAAAAGGAACAGAGGATCCACTTGACCCTAGCAAGAAAAAAATTAAAAATTACTTCTTATGATAATTGCAGCCATAAAAGATGCAGGCAAAGATGCCAAACTCTATGCCTGATGGAAATCTATCAGGAGGTCAGGTAGGATTACCACCAGCACAGCATTGCTTGATGTAAATAAATGGCCAAAGATAACCCATTCACTCTCCACCCTTCTGAAACATCTCTGAGTTTAGATGCTCCTGGAAATCTGATGCAACCCAGAAGGGCCTTGATCCTGAAGTGGGGGATCAGACAGTGCATATGTCATAGCATGGCAGAGTGGTGCTTGGAAGGCACAGAACTGCTTCAAACAAACCTAGGTTTCCATGATGCTTAGAAATGAGTCTCTACTCTGTCAGAGCCACAGTCTGACTAGTCTTCCATGGGACCATGATCACACTATATTATGTACAGCTTTTTTTGTCATTAGTTTTATAGACCTATTCATTTCCAAGGTGATGTAGGCCAGGCCAGGACTGGAACAAATAAAATGCTGCAGAAAAGTGACTGGCTGAGTTCGAGGCCAGGCTCCTGTGTCCGAGTGTCAGAGCTGCAGCTGGGCCTGATGAGTTCCCAAGAATTCCCACAAGGGAGGCATGCCCTTCTATTTTAAGCACACACATTGTTCCTGTTTTTCAGCAGTAGCTGGTTTGCTTGGCTCCCTCCTCCCTCTTACATTCCAAGCACAGAACTGTTTGTACAGCTATGCTTCATCTGGAGAAAATGACACAATGCAGAAAATGAAAGGGAGACACAAGCGCTGAATCTAGCAGGATACGTCTGCCCATTCGTTTATCTGGCCCCTTCCTCCCACTCTCTTCCCTCTATTCCTTCTTCTTTCCCATATTACTTACTGTTAAATGTCTCTAATGACCTAAACAATCACATTCCACAGCTTGAGTCAAGATCAGACTCTTAGTTGACCCAAATATCTCTCTACTTTCCACGATTCACATCTATTTATTTTTAAAGTCAATTTCTAAATTTTCTGTTCCAAAATTATGAATTTTAGTTTTTTAAATTTACTTAAAGTGATGTAGATGAATCTCAAGATATCTTGTTACAGTAGACTCCTTCAAAATCTATAGGTAAAACATTTCAAGCCCCAGAGTGGACACCCAAAAGTAGATATCCAAATCCTACATATACAATGTCTTTTTATCATATGTACTTGTCATAAGGTTAATTGATAAATTAAGTACAAGAGATTTTTAAAAAATATTTATTATTTTTATGTGTATTAGTATTTTTCCTGCCTTCATTTGTGTATATCATATATATGCCTAGGGCCCACAGAAGTCACAAGAGGGTATTAAATCCCTTGGAATTGGAGTTATGGATGGTTATGAACTATCATTTTGTACTAGGAACCAAACCCAAATCTTCTATAAGGACAAAAATGCTCTTAACTGCTGAGCCATCACTCTAGCTCCCAGATATACTAAGAGATTAACAGTAATAACGAATTATCAGCCAAGACAATCACAGCCTCCACTCTTGTCCTTTGGGATCATACTTAAAGGGTCACTTGAAGGTATGTCCAGCAACATTATTGATTTGATAATGAAGATGCTAAGTAGCTGATGGGCAATTTGAGTACTCTGCATAAAGGGACAGCTCATTTCCCAGGAGGGATGGACCTCAAAATTTTCCTCAAACCATCCAGATTAATGTTTAGTTTATAACTAATGATTTGTTTATTTCTGAAAATTTCCATTGAATAATTGTGTATTATAGTAGATCATGGAGACAGAAACAGTAAGAGCTGAGCCATGGATGTCAGGGTGCCTCTGTATGTCAAAGAAGCCTGGTGTGGCAAAGTACATTTTATGATTCTGTTTTCCACAAAGTTCTAGACCATGCAAAACTAAACTAACTAAACTGTGGTGCCATGTTTGGGAGGAATTGAACAAAAGGGATTTTTTAGGTACAGGAAATGTTTCCATTTCCTAACACAATCAAATTGGTGGTTATATGTTGGTTAAGGCAAGCAAGCACAGAAAATCACTTAGCAACTTTGGAGTCCATCTGACTTAGGTTATATACACCCTTTTCTTCTACTAATGTGCTTGGCAACCTAGTTCCCCACCTGCAGGTACTATGTACACACACCCCTCCTCTCAACAATATACCTAGGGCCCCCATTTGCAGGTCCATGAGCATTCTCTTCTTCTAACAATTGAATCTAGCAACCCAAGACCCCCATCTATTTTAGGCTGCACACATAACTCATTCCAAACAATAGAATAAGTTTTTGTCCCTTGAAAACATTCAAGTATGAATAGTTTCTCAGTTAAATCCATGCACAAGAATAATGGGCCCATTGTGCCTAGATTAGTTTGGGGTTTATGTACAGTAATGTAAACTGTGTCTCTTGTGTCTCTCTACCATGCATAACTAGTTAACATGCATAATGGTTATGGCTATGTATAACTGGACATCCATATGACTAAAATAAGATAAATTATGGGAAGGAGCATGTACAATGAGAGCATAATTATATAACTCAAACCCATTAATCAAAATAGAGAGCCACCTAACTCTTGGCCCCTAGTAACCATCACCTCCTTCCTTTAGAACCCACAAAGAAAACCCCATGGAATAATCCATGTCCCTTAACTATTTACTCTTTTATTCATGTGGCCTGCAATCCTTCCTGACAGTATTTTTCTGATCTATGACAGCTTTAGATTAATACTTCCTTGATACTTCACAATCTGTGTGCACTTATTCAGTTCCTAGATTAAGGTGTGAATAACCTGGACACATCTGGTATAGACACTGACCACCAGTAACATGTTCACTTGTAAATATTGACAACTACATGTTTTATATTTGTATTTTATGTCAATTTTGTCTAAAAAAATTATAGGAAAAATTTGTGAACAGTGGGCACAAAATGTTAGAATTTCTGTAGAGAAGAGCCCTTCACAGAACAGAAACCCAGAGTGGTCATGTGGATTGCCAACAACACATTAAGGAAGACTAGATTCTTGTCCTGAGGCATAAGTCATGTTCCTGTTTATGTATGGCTTGTAATAGTTTTCTATAACTAGTTTTCTTTTTAAAAAATTGTGTAGGATGTGTGTGTGCACATATGAGTACAGATACCTAAAGAGTCTAGAAGAAGGTTTCAAATGCCCTGGAACTGCAATTATAGATGGTTGTGAGCTGCCAAGTCTAGGTGCTAGGAACCAAACTTCACTGTAGATTTGGAAGAGGTGAATCATGCATGTAGCAAGTCAATACAGACAAGTAAATATCAAGTGAACATGAGATATCCCTGATCCCAAACTCCTTCAGAGGACCTAACTGAACACTTCCCTGCAATCATTCATCCCTACCCTCTCCCAATGTGTCACCTGCCACTAGTCTAGATCCCTCCATGCACCTTTTTTTTTAATTGTAGTAGCAAAGCTAAGTTTCTCTCATTGTCTCATGTGGGCACTTGAGCTGCATCTTTGCTTCCTGATCCCCTACCAACACCCCTTTCTGGGGAGCTCACCACCCTTAGAGGCTCACCAGGACAGCTGGTGCTATAAGGCTGGAGAAATAAGTGTTGAATATGTGAGTAGAAGTTTGGACACACAGTCCCTCTTTCTTCTTGTGTAACATTTTGAAGGTCACCTGAAATGGCTACCGGAGAAGAGGTAAAGAGCCTATGTCTGAGGCATTCTTCAAGGAGACACCTAATCTTCATTTTGTTGAGACAGAATTGAACTATCTCTTTCATAGTGTAAAATTACTGATACTCATAGGTTGTTTAGGCAATATTCAGCTTCTTCGGAAAATCCGTGTGGTGGTTTGAATGAAAATGGCCCCCATAGGCTCATAAGGAGTAAGTAACCCTATCGGGAGGTGTGGCCTTATTGAAGTAGATGTAGCCTGGTTGGAGGAAGTGTGTCATGGGGGAGATTTGAGGTTTAAGAAGCTCAAGCCAGGCCCAATGTCATTCTCTCTCCTGTATTTAGAACTTTCAGCTGCTTCTCCAGCATCATGTCTATCTGTGTGCCACCTGCTTCCTACCACGACGATAATGGATGAGACCTCTGAACTGTAAGCTAGCCCAAATAAAATGTTTTACTTTATAAGAGTTGCCATAGTCATGGTGTCTCTTCATAGCAATAAAACTCTAAGACATACACTAACAGGGAAAAAAAAGAAGAAGAGAAAGAAAAAGAAAATTCTCAGTAACTTCTAGTGATCTGTGGAGGGGTTTTACATTGTCTATGAAGCACTGAAAATATTTTGTCATGTAAAACATGGTATTTTTAATTAGCTATGAAGGGGGCCCTGAAGGTATAAAAATTCAGAGTAGGACACCTTTGAAAGACATTTTTCTACTTCCATCTCCCTGGTGACTCTCCATCTTCTATGGTCTCTGCTCCTTGGAACGACTTGCTGTCAATCATGAATTACTTGGTACCGTTTTAAAGTATGTGGTATTGTTCCCTTAACCTTGCATTGTTATTCTGGTCTCTTACTAGGGAGCATAAAATGCTTGACTTTGAGACTCAACCCTCAGGAAAGTACTGCTAGGGAGAAAATTTGAGAAGTGTAATGCTTTCCCTGCCTCAGAGGATGCTCAGATGAACTACCTGTGGTAAACTTGCATTGCATATAAATCTATTACAACGTAAAGGGAACAAGTCCTAAATGAATGACTTTATGTATTCTTAAAATTCATCTCCCCAGTCTCTTGTCCCTTACCATATGGTGTTGCCTTTCACAGTGGTGCTGAAAGTACCTGGTAGCAGGTAACTCATGTCCTGATTCAACTCTCTTCTGGTGATAAGAAATTATCAACCTCTGATCCAGCCTGCTATTGGACAGAAGATCAGCCCACATTTTATTTTTGTGCCCAAGCCCATTTTTTTTTTTGTAATTCATTAGCCAGGCTCTACTGTCTTAAAGTTTAATGTCTAGTTTGTGGCCCAATTCACAACTCTCACTTCTGTTTTGCATATCTAGAAAGATGTGTTCTGAAATGTTTCACAGATGCCTGAAAAGGGAGATAGTACTAAACCCTGTGCACACTGTCAGAAACTTTTATCTATCCAGGATGTATGAAGGTTTCTTGTCAATTTGTATATCAGCCATTTACCAAGTGCTCACATTGTAGTATATATTATAGTCATCCAGAGTTGGTCAACCTTTTTAAATTATGACATGTTGTCATCTACAAAGTTCACACTTGATAAACATACACACACACACACACACACACACACACACACACACACACACAC
>JADRCH010000031.1:20302094-20355857 GCA_019843965.1 Rhynchomys soricoides | reverse complement strand
TTTTAACATTATTTCTGGAATTTCCTATTTTTAGTTGACAGCTGACTATAGATAAATGATAGAGACCTCTGTATATCATTTCTCAACCTTTATTTTTCCTTTCATCTTCATTTCATCATTTGTCTTAGTTAGGGTTTTACTGCTGTGAACAGATACCATGACCAAGGCAACTCTTCTAAGGACACCATTTAATTGGGGTTGGCTTAAAGGTTCAGAGGTTCAGTCCATTACCATCAAAGCAGGAAGCATGGCAGTGTCCAGGCAGGCATGGTTCAGGAGGAGCTAAGAGTTCTATATCTTGTTCCTAAGACAAATGGAAGAATACTGAATCTCTCTTCCCCACTGGGTAAAGCTTGAGCTTAGGAGCTTCAAATTGCACCCTCACAGTGACAAACTCCTCTAAAAATGCTATATATCCTCCATAAAGGCCATACCTCCTAATAGTGTCACTCCTTGGGCCAAATATATTCAAACCACCACATCATCTACCATTGAAGTTTCATTTTTTCCTGTTATATCATGTGAATCTATTAGTTGACTCAACTTCTGCTTTGAAATGAAGCATGTTATAGGAAAAATTGGAGAGTAAGTCAAAACTTTTCTTCATACTGTAATGGGCCACCAGGCCTTAGCACAATTGACTACATAATACAAGGACCATTCAGGCCATAAAACTCATCATGTAGATAGCACAATCCACCAAAACAAAGACCTAACCCATCAAAGTCCATAGTTCTTGGAAAGACTCTAAATTTGTTAACCTTGCTTTTTGGCTTTGGTAGTTTTGCTTCTGGCTAACAATTCTTGCTAACTGAAGTATGTCCATATGGTTTTTGTCTTTAAAGCCCATCCTGAGAAAGGCTCCAGGGCTTCACTATGACCCTGAACAGCCAGTATAGTTCCTGGCTGGCCAGCTAATAAAAACTTTCTATTGGCTTAATCCAGCGTCTGAGTAGTCTGTGATGAATACCACACAACAATGCCAGTCCTTTCAAATATTCGATGGCAACAGCTATACATTCCTTTAGTCTTTCAAATAAAGGATAAACAGAAGGAGTTTCTTCAATTATAATGTGAGGGTTTTGGATTCTTCTCTGTTGTGGGAAGGCCACTCCTAGGGTCTTTCTGTTAAGCTTAGAGCCTCACTGAAATTCCTGATGGAATTAAGCTGTGCCCAGCTAGAGAATGAGGAGAGTAGGTTAGTCTTGAGCCTTCCTGTGCCCAACCAAGTACATCTGGACTCAGCCTTCCAAGAAAGGACAAAGACTCACCCATGTTATGGTGTTTAGATGAGAAATATCCCAAATAGTCTTGGGCCTTTGAACACTTGGCTCTCAGTTGTGTTGCTATTTGGGAATGTTTAAGAGTTTGTGACATTGCTGGAAGAAGTGTGTCTCTAGGGGAAGGCCTTCAGAGCTTATGACCATACTCTACATCCAGGTTGTCCTTCCTGCTTATGGATAAAGATGTATGCTCTCACCCTAAAAGTTAAATAAGAAGGAAGGCCCAAGTGAGGATGTTTTAATCCCACTTAGAGTGGGGAGTGGGCAAAATAATCATGGGAGAGAGAGGGAAGGAGGGAGGGACATTGGTAGAAGAGGGAAGGGGGAAGAGGAAAGGGGGACAGGATCAGGTATGTGGGAGAAAGGAGAGAGGCCCAGAGGGGCCAGGAAAATGAATGGAAATTGTGCAGTTGCTAATGGTGGATGGTGGGAAAGAACCTCTAGAAAATCCCAGAGATCTGGGGTGGGGGAGGCTCCCAGGACTCAATGTGGGTGACCTTAGCCAAAATTCCCAACAGTGGGAATATGGAACCTGAAGAGAACACTTCCAGTATTCAGACAGATGCCCCAGTGGAGGGATGAGGGCACTAACTCACCTTCAAAAATTGTTAACCCAAAACTGTTCCTGTCTAAAAGAAATCCAGGGACAAAAATGGAGCAGTGACTGAATGAATGGCCAGCCAGTGACAGGCCCAACTTGGGATCCATACCATGCACAGGCACCAAACCCTGACACTATTACTAATGATATGTTGTGCTTGCAGACAGGAGCCTAGCATGGTTGTCCTCTGAAAGGCTCTATCAGCAGCTGACTGAGACAGATGCAGATACTCAGCCAAGCATTTGACAGAGGTCAGGAATCCCTATGGAAGAGTTACAGGAAGGACTGAAGGAGTTGAAGGGGATGGCAACTCCATAAGAGGACCAAAAGTATCAACTAACCTGGACCCTTGGGAGCTCCCAGAGATGGAGCCACCAACTGAAGAGCATATATGGGCTGGTTTGAGCTCAGCAGAGGGCTGCTTTATCTGGCCTCAGTGGGAGAGGATGCACTTGATCCTGTAGAGATGTGATGCCACAGGGTAGGGGGTTCCTGGGGGGACCAGAAGCAAAGGTGAAGGAGATGGAGGAAAGAAGTCTACAAGCAGGGACTGGGAGGGGATAACATTTGGGGTGTAAATAAATAAAATAATTAATTAATAAATGAAGATATATACTCTCAGCTTCTCCTGCCACCCTGACCGCTGCTTGTTGTTATTCTTCTCCACCATGATGGACTCAGCCCTCTGGGACTATAAGCCCAAATAAACTCTTCTTTCTGTAAGTTGCCTTTGCTGCCGTATTTAATTACAGCAACCCAAAATAACAAATACAGAAGTTAGAACCACAGAATTGCTGTTGGTGTGAAGAAGGTCCTGACCATGTTGTTTTGTGTAGGATCATGGAAATCTTTGGAACTTTAAACTGGGAAAGCAGTTGGAAATAGTTGTCAGTGACTGATACATTTTATATTTCTAATTTGGAATCGTATAATCCATTTACATATTCAAAACCTAAAATAAAACCCAAAAGTTTAAAAAAAACAAACTGAAGTCAGATGCATGAGTAAATGGCGCTGCTTTGTATAAAATGAACAACACAAGAATGTAGGTACAGCCGTCTGCAACCTTGAATTTTTCCACTTGTCCACTTTGTTCCCAGAACATTAACATTTCATGAATAAATGCCTAGGCTGAAATCTTTGCTTGTTCTTGACTAGTTTATAGCTTAACTACCCATTTATTCTATTCTAAGTCTTGCCACATGGCTGGTTACCTGGTCCCCAGTTTCATGCACGGTCTTCTTCTGTGTCTGGGGTGAGTCTCCTTTGCACTTGACTCTGTTCCCAGAATCCTTTCTCTCTCTCTGCTAGATGTCCCAGTTTCTAACACTGCCTCAGCTCATTGGCTAATCAGCATTTTATTGACAAGTGAATGCTTTTACACAGTGTATAAGAGATTATCTCTACACAAACACACAGAAAACACCAAGGTAAGTAACAGCAGCACAGCCCTCCAACTCATATTCAAGAGGACTTGGGGAGTTCTAATAGGCAAAAGATGTTCGTTTAAACCTTGGTTTAGTTTTGTTGCAGTGTTGATAAAATGAGTTTAAAATTCTTTGAGCCCTTTGTAGAATATAGCAAATGAGTGAGAACGGAGGTGCAAAGTAGGGACAGCAAGACAGAGTGACAACAAGACAGACAGAATGCCATAGTGCTCTATAGGTTTGAATGGAAGGTCTCCAAATGAAACTACAATTTTTTTAAGTTGTAAGTATCTGCTGTGGGTGTGTGTTTGTGAATGAAGATCTTGGAGGCCACAAGAAGGTTTCAGGTCCCCTGCAATGTCAGCTGTGCAGTTGTGGGCTACCCCATGTGGGTTCTGGAGACTGAATTTTTCTGCAAGAACAGTAAGCACTCTTAACTGTACAGCAAGAAGAACACCCCCCCCATACCCAGGATGCATTTGAAGAATCATTCACCATCAGAATAATCAAGGAGTTCTTAGCAAAGTGGCTGGTGTGGGGATGGAAAAGGGAAGATTTGTGAGGGAAAGGTAAGTGCTCAGCGATGGATGTAGTTGCTAAGATTATTACTCAGACAGGAACCAAACCCAGGTATTCAAGGCCAAACATAGCAGTTCTATTTCTCTCTCTGCATGTCTTTTCCACCATAGAATCTGCTCTCTAGGGGATTTACATTTTGGTATTACGTTTCCACATTGGAATTTTGTTAAAGCCACCAAAATGGTACCTTTCTCATTCTATTGTCTTCTTTAAAAAGCCAATCACTGGCCTGCCAGGGCATGTTTGCTGTTAGGGTCTGTGTAGCTCCCAGGCTGTTCAGCTTCTAAACATCTTTTAAACTGCTCTGTCCACAGCTGCATAATTCTGAGCTCACTCTGGGATATGAAGCCTGCTGTGAAGTGACCTCCTGGAGGAATATGGTTATTTTTTCTCTCCTTTTAAGTGATCCTGTTTCTTCTCCTACAGAAGGAGCTGATGAGGAAAACAGCAAGAGAATAAAGAGAAGATAGAGGATGAAGGAGAGGAGGGAGAAGAGGTAAAGGGAGGAGGAGGAGGAGGAGGAGGAGGAGGAGGAGGAGGAGGAGGAGGAGGAGGAATTTAGTAGCAGTATCCCTAAGGCCAGCTAAAGGAGTCCTTTGCTATAGCAAGGTGTGGCAGACACCCAGGTTTCCTCCACCCTCAGGAGACTCCTCCCTAGCCACAGGGCAATTATCAAGAGCCCACCCCACGATGCTGTGCTGCGATTGCTGTGCCTAGCATCAGATTGGTTCTCATCACACTGTCTGCTCTTGGGTTTCTCCCTGCCCCTGTGGCGCATTCATCTTCATCTTATTCATGTTTTGTTGCCCTTGCCTAAATGTTAGTGGGCTTTATCAAGTACTGCAAGCATTTGGGCACTGTGCCAGAAAGCCAGCAGGCCGATGACCCCACTCCCTGTGGTTTGAGGCTTCACTTATAGTTTTATTTCCAATCCTTGTAATTCAGTCCTGAATTACAAAGGGCCATATTGAAATGGCTCACTTACTTTCCAAAGGCAGTTGGCCAATAGCCACTCTGTTATTGAGTTGAGTGTAGGACCCCTGCCTCTCTTGGGAGCCTCTGATTTTCTCTCAGCCTACTTTGCACACACCAGTGCCTGTGACAGGGAATGCTGTTTCCATTGGCCACTGTCCCTGGCAGGACTTCTCAAGACAATTTTCCAACTCCACACTCAGTGGAGAACCTGAAAGGCTGCTGCTGCAATTAAGCCTTGCTGGGCTGAGGGAGGGTGGTTCCATATCTTCCAGCTGGTGGCTTTCAAACCTCAGGAGTTCACAGATCCTTTGAAAGGGGAGAGAAAGTAGACACTATTAAGAACAGAATTCAAAACAACGGAAATCTCATTTGGTGCAAATGTCCTCTACTTGCAGATTGGTACCGTGCAAAAGCTCTGTCTGTAAAGCAAGTCCTATTCCAAATACTCCTGTCTCCAAGTGAAGTTTGTCTATAGATCCAGGTAGCTTTAAAATTGCCCTGCAAGGAGTTTTAGTAAAATCAACATGCAACTCCTGCTCAGGGTGTCTAACAAACACACCTCCTCCTGGTACTGACACCTGGAAGTTCCTTCAATCCTGGCAAGGGTCTGCTAGGCCTGTTAGGATTCTTCTGGGTTCTCAGGAGAATGGGAAACTCATAGGCTTTAGTCACAACTCTAAAACTGATTCATAGGCATTTCTGGGAACTGGTTAGAATGAGACCAACTTCAGCTCCAAGCCTAAGATTTCTGACTTCTAACTCTCCACAAATCTTTTTCCACTATGTGAAGATAGTTGTGTAAAGAGGTCATGTTTGCCAAATAACACACAAGAATCAGTCTAGAGATTCTGCATCTGTGACTTCAACTATGGACAGCTGTCTGAAAATATTCAGAAAATATATACCAAAAATATAATATTTTTTATTTCTTGTCATCAATCCCTGAACAGTACAGTAGAACAACTATTTGCATAGAGTTTACAATAGGTCTTTTAAGTAATGCAGCAATAATTAAAGCATAAAGAATTATGTGCTGGGCTACATGCATATACTAGACCATTTTACAGTAGGTACTAGAGCATTGGTAGAGTTTTTGATCTGTTGCCTAGGCTCTGACCTGCTGATATTTGCTATTGCATGCCCTTTTTTTCCCTTCACCTACAAGTTTCTTTTCATGGAAAAATTTTATTTGTCAAAATAAAATTAAATATTTTATCATCAAATATATCATCTTTCCCCCACATTGACTGTAAATTTTGAATCATAAGAAAGTTATCCCCTCATATTATAGAGCAGAGATGAATTTCAAAGAGAGAGGGAGAGGGAAAGGGAAAGGGAGAAGGAGAGAGGGAGAGAGAAGTGTCCCAGGATTGGAAGAAAGAGTGAAGACAAAAAGGATAATTGAGGAAGGCTCCATTGGCAGTAACCAAATCATGGGATGCCCACCTGAGGATGAGTGGAGGTCAAGCTGGGCAGATGTTAGGTCCTGGGGTAGGACATGTTAAACCTCTGTTAACTACTTGGAGCAGAAAAGCACTTCATCCATTGTGGGACTGTCAAAGGCAGCCTGGTTTCTGGTTGAGCTAAGGTTTAAAATCCCAGGACCCAGTAGGGGATAACCCTACAATAGACAGTAGATGGTTTGCCATGCTTCTGACATAAGGCTGCAGCTCTTCTTAGGTTTGTGACTATCAGTCATGTAGCCCTAAGCCCCTCCACAGGTAGAGATGTGGTCACATAGCCCCAAGACATTCCCATTTTAATGAGGCACCTAGAGATTTAGCCAATAAACTCCCCTTCCCAGCCACTCCTCCCTGCAAAAGGTATTTAAATCTCAGGTCTGCCATGAGGTCATGGGGGTACAGATTTACTCATCTTCACTCTCTGCCATGAAAATAAATGCCGTAAAACCATGGACTGTCTCTCTTCATTGAGATCCGGCTTGGGGAACAATGGAACAGGCCTTCATCTAAAGAGCTGTGTCTAAAATAAAATAAAATAAAATAAAGAGCCATGTCTAGTCTCTTGAAGAAGGTCTCCCAGCATTCCCAGCCACAGTCTCTACCAAACCAACCCAGCTCGCTGGCAACAAGCCAAAGAATAGGTGCCCTTCGGGACACAGCCTTGCCCCTCCCCACCTTTGCCCCTCGCCCCGGGGCTAGATCCGGCCCTTGGGCCCCCATTCCATTCTCAGTTCTTCCGCAGCATCCATTGGCACCTAGGATGCCCAAAAGTCTGAGAACCAGAGGGAGGCAGCTCCGCGTAGTCCTCCGGACCACCAGGCCACACTCCCCCACCCCAAGGCAGTGTCCCACAGCTTCTCACAGCCCGACAACTGCCCGTCAAACTTCCCTTGTTTCGCCTCTCCCAGAGGCCCAATCCCAGGGGCGGACATGGAACTCTCACCACCACATTAACCCAACAATCCATCCCACCAGAGTGGCCACCAGGCCATGTCTTCCTCCTCCTCCTCCTCCTCCTCCTCCTCCTCCTCCTCCTCCTCATCATCATCATCATCCTTTTCCTGTTCCTCATCTACATTTTTGTTTAGTGTTTTAATAAATACTGTTAGAAAAACAATCACAAGTGAATTTTTTATTTTACAAAAAAAATCATTAAGTATATTTTCCTTTTTTTTTTAATTGGATATTTACTTTATTTACATTTCAAATGTTCTCCCCTTTTCAGGTCTCCCCTTTGGAAACCCCCTATCCCATCCCCATCCCCCTCCCCCTCCCCCTATGAGGGTACTCCCCCACCCATCCACCCACTCCTGTCTTCCCTCCCTAGCATTCCCCTAGGCTGGAGCATAAAACACCCTCAGACCCAAGGTCTCTCCTCCCACTGATGTTCACTAAGGCACTCCTTTGCCACATATGCAGCCAGCACCATGGATCCCTCCATGTGTATTCTTTGGTTTAGTGGTCCAGTCTTTGGGAGCTCTGGGGGGTCTGGCCAGTAGACATTGTTGCTCCCTCCATTGGGCTGCAAACCCCCTCAGCTCCTTCAGTCTCTTCTTCAACTCCTGCATAGGGGACCCCATGCTCAGTCCAATGGTTGGCTTCGAGCATCCACCTCTGTATTTGTCAGACTCTGCCTGATTCTCTCAGGAGACAGCTTATCAGGCGTCCATCAGCAAGCACTTCCCAGCATCCACAATAACATCCAGGTTTGGTGGCTGTATATGGGATGTATCCCCAGGTGAGGCAGTCTCTGGATGGTCTTTCCTTCAGTCTCTGCTCCACACTCTGTCTCCATATTTCCCCCTGTGAGTATTTTGTTCACCCTTCTAAGAAACACTGGAGCATCCACATTTTGTCCTTTCTTCTCAGGCTTCATACAGTCTGTGAATTAAATCTTGGGTATTCTGAACTTGTGGGCTAATATCCACTTATCAGTGAGTACATACCATGTTTGTTCTTGTGTGACTGAGTTACCTCACTCAGGATGATATATTCAAGTTCCATCCATTTGCCTGGGAATTTCATGAAGTCATTGTTTTTAATAGCTGAGTAGTATTCCATTGTGTAAATGTACCACATTTTCTGTATCCATTTCTCTGTTGAGGGGCATCTTGGTTGTTTCCAGCTTCTGGCTATTATAAATATGGCTGCTATGAACATAGTGGAGCATGTGTCCTTATTACATGTCAGAGCATTGTACTGGCTGGTTTTGTGCCAACTTGGCACAGCTGGAGTTATCACAGAGAAAGGAGTTTCAGTTGAGAAAATGCCTCCATGAGATCCAGCTGTAAGGCATTTTCTCAATTAGTGATCAAGGGCAGAGGGTCCCTTGTGAGTGCTACCATCTGTGGGCTGGTGGTCTTGGGTTCTATAAGAATGCAGGCTGAGCAAGCCAGGAGAAGCAAGCAAGCCAGTAAGTTATATCACTCCATGGCCTCTGCATCAGCTCCTGCTTCCTGACCTGCTTGAGTTCCAGTCCTGACTTCCTTTGGTGATGAACAGCAGCATGGAAGTGTAAGCTGAATAAACCCTTTCCTCCCCAACTTGCATCTTGGTCATGATGTTTGCGCAGGAATAGAAACCATGACTAAGACAAGCATCTTCTGGTTATATGCCCAGGAGTGGAATAGGTGGGTCCTCAGGTAGTATTATGTTCATTTTTCTGAGGGTCGGCCAAACTGATTTCCAGAGTGGTTGTATCAGCTTGCAATCCCACCAACAATGGAGGAGTGTTCCTCTTTCTCCACACCTTTGCCAGGATATGCTCTCACCTGAGTTTTTGATCTTAGCCATTCTGACTGGTGTGAGGTGAAATCTCAGGATTGTTTTGATTTTCATTTCCCTGATGACTAAGGCTGTTGAACATTACTTTAGGTGCTTCTCAGCCATTCGAGTTTCCTCAGTTGAGAATTCTCTGTTTAGCTCTCTTCCCCATTTTTTGATAGGGTTATTTGGCTCTCTGGAGTCTAACTTCTTGAGTGTTTTGTATATATTGGATAATAACCCTCTATCGGATGTAGGATTGGAAAAGGTCTTTTCCCAATCTGTTGGTTGCCATTTTGTCCTATTGACAGTGCCCTTTGTTTACAGAAGCTTTGTAATTTTATGAGGTCCCATTTGTTGATTCTTGATCTTAGAGCATAAGCCATTGGTGTTCTGTTCAGAAACTTTTCCCCTGTGCCCATGTGTTCAAGACTTTTCCCCCACTTTCTCTTCTATTAGATTCAGTGTATCTTTTTTTATGTGGGGGTCCTTGATCCACTTGGACTTGAGCTTTGTACAGGGAGATAGGAATGGATCAATTTGCATTGTTGTACATATTGACCAACAGTTGAACCAGCACCATTTGTTGAAGATGCTGTCTTTTTTCCACTGAATAGTTTTAGCTCCTTTGTCAAAGATCAAGTGACCATAGGTGTGTGGGTTCATTTCTGGGTCTTCAGTTCTATTCCATTGATCTACCTGCCTGTCACTGTACCAATACCATGCAGTTTTTATCACCACTGCTCTGTAGTACAGCTTGAGGTCAGGGATGCTGATTCTCCCAGAAGTTCTTTTATTGTTGAGAATAGTTTTTGCTATCCTGGGTTTTTTATTACTCCAAATGAATTTGAGAGTTGCTCTTTCTAAGTCTATGAAGAATTGAGTTGGAATTTTGATGGGGATTGCACTGAATCAGTAGATTGCTTTCGGCAAATGGCCATTTTTAACTATATTAATCCTGCCAATCCATGAGCATGGGAGATCAAAGAGGTTCAGTGGCTTTCCCAAGTTCCCATTTTGCTAGAGATATAACTAGAATCACAGATTAGCTGTTGGCTGATTCAAACCCACACGGATTCTACTCCTGTGTCTTCTTAAGATGTTATTTTGGTTGGCACAAAAATTTGTCTGAAGGTATTCTTCCTCCTCCACAGCCCTCTGCCATATATTAAGGTTAAAAACACAAATCTATGGGTTAGTAGATAAGAGGGACCATGCACTTGGGAGAAACTGCCCAAACGTAGAGCAGGCTTCCACTGGAGGCTTGAAAAATCAGTGCAGAATACTTCTGTCTCTAGAGAATAAAAGCAATATTAAAAACAATTCCCTTATGGCTCCACAGTACAAATCTTGAGGTTGAGATGCCTGCTTGACAGCTAATTAATTTAGAAGAATCAGTCACTAATACTGGAGTCAAATATCCCTCAGGCAAGTACATATATTCACACCTGAAAACGTAATAGCATTAATCTCTGCGAGTCTGGCTGCCAGGAGGAATTCTGAAGCTAAAATTTTTGTGCCTATAGCTGTAGAAGAAACACCTCGAAGAAAAGCTGTGACAGAACCACTACCTCAGGGAAGGGAAGCCTATTTCTCAAAAATCTTTGCTTACAGTCATAGTATATCATTCATTAAAGCCAGCAACAATTGTCAGAGTGTCTCCCAACACTGAGAATGGAGGGAGAAGCAAGCAACCAAGCAAGGAAGCAAAACAACAACAAACAAAAAACCTTCAGGGCTGTACGGTAAATTATACACAAATAAAAACATGGCACAATTGCCAAGATGGGAGTTACAAGGTGACCTTGGTGTGGTGGCACACACCTGTAAGCCCAGCACTGGGGAGAGGATGCTGAAAAGATTGTGAGTTCAAGACCAGTCTTGGCTGTATACGCTTTGTCCGGCAGGCATTGTGTAAGGCCCTTGGTAGCATCTTCAGCATGGGAGGAAAATAAAAGAGTGAAACTATGTTCGATGAAATAGAGCAGATCTATCCAGAAGAAGGGACTGATACTAGAAAGGTTTGTGTGGAAACTCAGAGGGCAGAAAGAACCTCAAAGGAATGGGTGGGGAGGGTGCAACAGGAAGAGAAAATATGTGTGCTGTTTCTTCCAGAAATCATACTTCAGCTGTCTTTTGGTGGGATCCCTAAAGCTGCATTTCCCATTCTGCTTTGGGGATGACTGTATCTACCATAAGACTTTAGTCTGGAGAACAGGCTATAAAGTAGGACTCTGGAGCTAACACTTAGAGGAATGGAGTGTTCCCCCCCTTGCCTCTTTTCTCCCTACTGTGTTGAATATATACAAAACAGACCAGCTGAAGAACTCACCTGGGGCTAGAGATGAGCATGTGTTTTAGGGTTAGCAGAAGCTCCCAAGTAGCCATATACACAGCTACGTGAAAGAGAAATGAACTTCCAACAATTGGATGCAGGCTTTTGAGCAGTCTGTGCCCTGGTCTATGGTGATAACTCATGTGCCCAGATGGGAGACAATGGTGCTGATGAGAAGTAAGTAAGAAAGCCCTAGAGGAGGGAAACAGTCCAGCTAGGTAATAGAATTATGAGCTAGTAACAAAGAGAAAGTGTGAAGGGCACTGCAGTTGATCTGCAATGTGTGTACTAGCCCCTTCCAGAAAGAGGTCTGCAGTGTGCTAGAGGAGACTTGATGCATGCAAGGCTTCTCTCAAGGCCTAGTCCATCTCTTCGGTACACTCAAAAGAACTCTTTGGTGCAGCTACCAAAAGTCAGAAACAAGCAATTTCCGTCTCTTCCTTCTTTCAGAAACATTTAAACAGGGCCAAGTTGTCCCTGCCAAACAATGGTCGCATAAATTTCCTTCCTTCTCTGGTTTTCACCTTCTGCAGCAGCACCAGGGACCACCACTTTCTCTCCTATCCCCACAATGCACAGCCATGTTAGTACAAAGAATAGCGTGCAGAACAGGAGCCAGGCTCCTGGGATCTGGGAATAGAGCTCAGAGTTGGAGCTGCTGGTCTGTGGAACAGAAAACATCACATCACTTTTTGCTCCAGAGGCTGTATTCATTCTTTCTTTGACCCAAGTCACAGTAATTAACTGCATGACCACCAAGTGCACTAACAATGACAGATCAGAGTCTAACATCATAAGGCATGTTTCACCTGTTTTGTGTGCTTATTGCAGTGCTGTTCACAACAGTCAGGACAGAGAAACAACTCAAGTGTCTGCTAATGGAAATATGGTTAAAGAAAGTGTGACTCATACACAGAGATATTATTCAGTCTTGGAGGAAATTCTCTCAGTTGTGACATGGATGAACCTGGAGGACATACATACTGCAATGCAATTGTTCCTCAACAGTGTGGTTAGACAAATGGCAGATTATAGTGTATGTTTTGTGGTTTCAATTGGGTAAGACAAACCACACCCTTTCATTATCCTGGTGTCTTAGTTACTTTTCTATTGCTATGAAAAGACATGACCAAGGCAACTTATGAAAGAAATATTAAATTGGGGGCTTGCCTCAGAGGGTAAATCTATAATCATCATGGCAGGGAACATGACAGTAGGCATGCAGGCATGGCACTGGAGCAATACCCAAGAGCTTACTTCATGACCCTCAAGTTGGAAGAAGGTGGGGGGAGAGAGTCAGGTCTAGTTTGGACTTTTGAAACCTCAAAGCCCACCCCCAATAACATACCTCCTCCAAAAGGCCACTGCTCCCAATTCTTACCAAATTCTTACCAAATTCTCACCAACCCAGGGACCAAGCATTCAGCTATATGATCCTCAGAGGCTATTCTCAAACCACACACTTGGCAACAATGAGGATGCTTTAAGAAGACACTTGTGTCCCTCTCTTTCACTATCACACTGTTGAAACAATGGTCCTCAAGAAGTTGGAATTTCCCCCCAGAAACCTCATGATGAATGAAAGAAAAACATATAGCCAGAGGGAAAACCCGTCTTCCTGGAAGAGATTTCACACAGTTCTGACAAATTGTCAGACCACTTCACAAGAGGGACTACAGCCAAGGCAAAGATGGATTAAATGTACAGGGCTGCTTAGCTAAGAATAACTCTTGACTCCGTTTAACACAAACCCCACATCAGGGCATCAGAGTTGTATTTGAGGTTACTAATCCTATTATTACTCTTTATCATGTGCCCACTGTGGGCAACTCTCCTTTCTGTGTACTTGTTTGTTTAATTGTTCTATTGAGTTCAGGTATAGAGTGTAGGCTGTTGGGACTGCAAAGGCTCTGATCCAACTCTATAACAACTCAAATCACAACCCTCCCAAGACACTGAAGAACAGAAACTAGAGCCAAGGTGCTGTGGTTTTCTCTGGGTGGTAAAATTACGGGTGTGTCCACTTACTCTCCTATTTGTGGTATTTAATTGTTGTGTAAATGGGAGGATTTTTCCTCTAAGTGATGGCACAGCCCTATGAAAACATTTTAAACAACCTAACATCTGTTCACCTTGATGAAAGAACACAGAAGACCAGCAGATAGATGGACCTCCATGGCATTCAGTACACTCACTGCACCAAGTGGACACGAAAGGTTGGGAGATTGTACTCTAGACTTGTGAAGGAAGGATTTGGGGCACATATGCCAATATTTGCTCAAGGACTAGAGTGAACGCTTGTAAGCCTTCTAAGTTCTTTATCTAAATTCAGTCCTTTTCCTCATAGGAAAAGGGAAATGTTTTAAAGGGGAAAATTACATTATTTTCACCGCAAAGATTTCAAGCCATCATCTGTGTGGCTATTTTCTCACCTAAAGTGATAATTGCCTCTTTGTGGTATCCTCATTGCCTACTGTCAAGCTGACTATCATGTCATCAACAGAAGATTAAACCCTCAGATAAAGGGCAGTTTCAGGTAAGGCAAGGGCAGAGGAGCCTCCAGAAAGCCAGAATTTGAGCTTCATGCAAATGTCAAAGTTAATAAGGGACAGGAGGAAAGGATGGCTCATGGCATTCAGAGAACTTCTGTTCTTTCACCCCAAATGAACTTGTAGCACCTTTTGTTTTGTTTTGTTCTTTGTTTTTTTTTTGAGACAGGATTTCTCTGTATAGCCTTGGCTGTCCTGGAACTCACTCTGTAGACCAGGCTGGCCTTGAACTCAGAAATTCTCCTGCCTCTGTCTCCCAAGTGCTGGGATTAAAGGCATGTGCCACCACTGCACATAGAACTCATAGCATCTGCATTCCTATATCATGAGTGTTTAACTACTGGATGAGATAGGACTTCCCAGCACAGATGACTCATATGGGGATAAGATATTTTCCCATTCTTGTGGTTATCCCTAGGCTGTTCTTTGGGAGGAGGTTTTAAGATCTTGTTCTGGATTTTAAGGTCTGTTCCTGGAGTTGATGCCTATGGCCTAGTTTCTGGGACTTATGGTCTGTTCCTGGAGCTGGTGCCTATGACCTTCTTTTTGAAATCAGGCCTGGTCCTTAAATGGAAACTAATGGGGTTTATGTTGTCCTTTCAATGAGAACAGGACTGAGGATGGGGAGGGAAGGTGAGATGTGACAGAGTCATGTGAGGAATCCCAGAAAATCAGACTTTGGAGACCAGCATTGGGGTGCAGATCTGAGTTTATTGTACAGTGCATAAGCTTTATACAATGTTTGAGCCAATCCCAAGCCCCTAAGTCCTCAGCTAATTGTATCTCACCACACCATCATGGTGTCCCAATGAAAGCCCTGCCTAATGAAGTTACTGGGGGTTGGGGGGCTTTGTCATCTGTGAGAACTTCTTTGAAGACGGGGAAAGCAACCATCTTCTTACCAGTTTTCCAGGAGTCATCTTAGATCTAATGCCATGTATAACAGATCAGGACTCTTCAAGGAGCCTGTGGTGCCTACTCCTCCATCCCAGTTAGTCCTTCATAGAGTTGACTTCCACATCCCTTACAGTTTTCATTTGACTGTTTATAATTTTTCCTTAGGGTATAAATATTATTTCAAAATGTATAAGATTATTATGTATTTTTTGTTATAATATTAATAGTTAAATAGAATACTAATTAGAGAAACAGACTTCATTCAGCTTCCTGAACATATTTTCAGGTTTGAGTCTGAAGCAACGTAACTAGGAACAAAGTTTGTACACCTTGGGTGTGCTGAACAGATTGTGGTCCTCAAATCTTTCTGAGATCTGCTGAATATGGTGTTTAAAATGCTAGGTTTTCTACCATTTCTAATAGTAACCTTTGAGGTCTCCAAGAAGATGATGATGTCCTGCAGCTATAAATATACCTAAATTGTGGGAATACTAACCTCTGGGCAAAACTTCCCCGTGCTTTTTCTGCTGCTAGGTTCTGCACAAACAGTGGGCACCTTTGAGTTGACTGCTATGTTCTACTTAGTCAGGATTGACACCAAGCTGACAAATACTACCTAAAGATCAGTTTTTGACTACAAACTTGCTCAGGACATTCAAATTGTTACATTCATATGAGACTGACATGAACATTCTACTGAACTCTGAACTTAAAAATACTTAATCCTAAGACTTCCAAATACAACTAAGGTGGACATTATAGAAAGTTTGGCAGAAATAGCTTCAATTATTGTAAATAGTTTTATTGTATTATAACTAATATCTTTCTTTTTTGTTTAGACAAAAGCGGTAAATGTTGCAGGATATTACACTGTGAAATTGTGCTGTTTACTGGAAAAACATGTTTCTGGTTGTGGTATAGTTCATCCCTAGCACACAGCTTTAATCCAATCCAAGAGCTTTCTGTTATTGTAAACAGGATTAAATAAAGTCAACCACAGGTCAAGAGACAGAGCAAGCAACCAGTTGACAGGGCGTGAACATAGAAAAAAAACATAGAGTAAGAGGAAGTCAGGAGGATGGACAGAGAGATGCCCAGGAGGTAGATGAGAGGAATATTTGGTTTGAAGGTCTTTTTTTTCTTAGAAGGAGAACTTCCTTTTGGAACATAGGCTGTGGAAAAGGTCAGCTGGGTGCTTTCTCTGCCTATCTAAGCTAGGAAGTTTTCACCTTAACATTTGGCTCCTGAGTTATTTTTAGTAAAACTGAACAATTGAGATTTTGTTAAAAACAGCAGGCATCCATCATGTCCAACACAGCAAATCAGAAAATTTTCAATACTAATAGTGTAGAGCACAGGTGGAGACCTATCCGACCATCCAGACCAGCCACCAATAAAACTATAGTGAATAATAAACCCCTCTCAATAATGGCATCAATTCATCAATTACAGGTTGCCTGGCTTGAAAAAATAAGATCTAACTTTGTGTTGTTTCCAAGAAACATGCTTTATAAAATTTCATAAGAATATATCCATAAAAGGAGACTCAAAGACAGAAATCAACTTACCAAGCTAAGGGAAGCTATCAATAAGCTGATGTAGCAGTTCTGATATCAGGAGAGAAAAACAAAAACATGGTAAATTAATAAAAGGTAAATTTATCCAGGTGTTGCAACAATTGTAAATACTTATGTACTGAATCTTGAGCCTTCTGGCTTCAGCAAACAAACACTAAGAGGCATAGATGGGTCACGCCACTCCTGACACAGTAAGAGTGATAGATAAACTGCAATATTTCACTTTCCTCCTGCTGCTCCTATTCCCCCATTCCTGCTCCTCATGCTCCTCCTGTTCTTCATGCTTGTCCTCCTCCTCTTCCTCCTCCTCCTCTTCCTTTTTTGAAACAGGGTTTCTTTGTGTGCCTCTGGCTGCTCTGGAACTCATTCTGTAGACCAGGCTGACCTTGAACTCAGAGATCTATCAGCCTCTTCCTCCTGAGTGCTAGAATTAAAGACATATTACACCACTGCCTGGATAGCTCTATTATTATTGTGTCTTTCAAGCTAAAACATAGCAAAAAACTCATAGCTGAACATATCACATACCAAATGCGTTTCATAGATATCTACAAAATATCTTATCCAATAGAAAGCGAATACATATTATCCTCAGCATGCAGCCTTATTTAAAATCATTCACACATTATGTTCACACAATATGTGAATATTGATATAAAATGGTTTTGAAATAATCACTTATATCATATCAGACCACAGAGGGATAAAACCATAATCCGATAGCCAGATAAACTACACAAATATGTGGAGACTGAACAATACACATTTAGATGAAGAATGAATAATTGAAAAAATCTAGGGAAGAAATTTTAAAATTCCTTGGATCAAATAGAAATGAGAATATAACCGCCTAGAACATCTGGAACACAGCCTAGGCAAGTCCAGAAGAAATCTGTAGTTATAAGTGCTCCCAATGGATGGGGGCAATAGGATGGGGGAATCTGTTTTCAAATAAATAACCTAATGATGCACCTTAATATTCTAGAGAAATGAAAGCCAAATTAAATACAGTAGATTATACGAAATAGTACAGAGTGGGAAATAAATGCAATGGAGACTAGGAAGGGAAGGAAAACTGGAGTCAGCTGACTCTACACTGTTCAGGTTAGCCTACGCTTGAGCAATTATGCTGTATTTATTTCCTATCTCACCACAGGAGTACTGAGATGACAAATGGATCCTGGCTTTTCTTTCTTTCCTTTTTTTTTTTTTCTTTCCCCTTTTTAAAATCTCTTGAGTTTTTCATTTCCAGTATTATTTCAATTTGGCTTAATTTTAGAGATTCTATCTCCTTATTAAATTGTTTTCATATCTTGAATTGTTTATATCATTTCATTCAACATTTTGTGTTTTCATAGTATTTCTGAGATTACAATATAATTACAACATTCCTCTCTCCCCTCTCTTCCCTCAAACCCCTCCCATATACCACTCCCAACTCTTCTTCAAAATCATTGCCTCTTCATTCACTAATTGTTATTGTATGCATATATATATATAACTATACATATAAATCATATATATATATATATATATATATATATATATATATATATATAAACATGTTTAGTCTGTATGTGTTCATTGCAGCACTTATTCATATTCTCTTTAGGTTCTTTGATCATGTTTGTTAAAATTGCCATTTTGAAATCACTAACACACTATGTAAGTTGTCTTTTTCAGGGGTTACTACTATGGGGTGCTAAATTTTTGTGAAGACTTGTTGCTTTTGTTATCTACGTTTGTGTGAAGAGACCTAGGCATCAGGAGTTAGTTTGTTGGTACTGATTTGGATATAGAAACCTTATTTCTTTTTTGTTGAGTGGTTGTTTGAAGCTCTATCTCCTATTACCCAAACTTGTCAGGCATTTGACCAGCTGTATGAGGTTTTAGTATATCTGGTCTCTAGGTGAGTCTTGAGAGTGAGTTGAGCTGCTGTGTGGGTCTAATGCCCCTCCTTGGGAAGGGGTGATCTTAGGGTAATGAGATTGCACGCATTTGGCAGTACTAATTTGGTTCTGCCCACAGAAGGGACCAAGTATGTGCAGTGGGGATGAGTGGAGCTGTTTGGGGTGGGTGTAGTAAAGTTGGAGAGGAGTCTAGGTTCTTCATCTAGGAATGGGGGCAAAAAATAGGGTTCTTTGTAAGGAAGATGAGGTTAATGGTGCAAGTTGGTTTCAGAGAAGAACAAGGTATATGCAAGGGAAATGGACAGAACTGGTTGAGGTTGGTGGAGTAGAGTTGAGAAGAAGCCTAGATTCCCAGGCTATGGATTAGACCAAGTAAGGGATGACAGTGGGGAGGTTGGGGTGAAAAGGCTAGCAGCATAGATGCTTACACACATAAACTGTTTGTACTAAAAGAGCAGCAAAACAAAATGAGATATCTAGAAAGTTAACAGAAAAAATGTTAGGATTAAACCTAGTTCCATTACTGAATCACACAGTGCATACAAATTAAACACTCTGATCAAAGATAGACACTGCAAGAAAGGGACCATATGATATATTTACTGTCCTTAAAAAGTGGCTATATTGATATCTAACAAAGATGAACTTGAGAAAAAATACTATTAGAGTCAAAGAGGAGTAACTATGAGATGAGTCAATATGATTCCATTTATAGCAGCAAGAAGAAACAGTACTAAGAAGTGTTTTTGCAGTGACAAAGCCTGGAATTATATTAATTCCAAATGAGGAGCTAGGGAGATGTTTCAGTGGTTAAGGTCACTGCTCTTCCAGAGGGTCCCAGTTCAATTCCTAATACCCACAAGGCAGCTCACACTTGTCTGTAACTCCACTTTCAGGGGATCTGCTGCCCTCTTCTGACCCCCATGGGAACCAGGCACACATATGGTGCACAGATATACACGCAGCCAAAATATCCATCCACATAAAAAATTAATTTGCAAATCTAAATTAACTGGGATAAAGAAATATTTCAACATTTATAACTAGATTACAATACTACTTTCTTAGTAATCAAGACAGGAGTTAAATAAAAACTAGTGAACAATAACAAAGACTTGACAATATCTTGGATCCAACCGACCTAAATAACATGTATGCAGCCATCTGTGGGCCAATAGAAGAAAACTCTTGTCAGATGTGCACAGGGTATGCTAGAAAGTAATTGGGGTGATAGGTCATACAAAAGTTCAAGAAACTTGGAGATTTAGTGCAGAGTATGTCCTCCAAAATTAGATCAGAAATCAATTTAAAAAAAAAATCTTAATAAGTCTGCAATGAAAAGACCCTTCTCATACTTGTTCCCAGATACTTGTGATTTAAATAACATGATTTTGAATAATCCCTGAACCATGAATAAACTGCCAGGGCAGTAGACATTTTCTTGAATATGGAGGAGAAAAACTTTCCCAGCTGTTTTATGGTGCCAGTATTACATCAGACCAAAAACAGATAGAGATCTAAAGGGAAGGACAATTATTACTCCTAATCTTTGTGGAACAGGATTATGTATCTTAACTAAGTGGAGTTTGTTCCAGCAATTCATAGTTAGCTTAACATTTGAAAAGAATGGAATCGATAAACTAAAGATCACAATAAATGCAGAAAAACACATCTGACAAGATCTAACTTTCATTCATGATAAAATCTCTCACCAAACCCACAGTGGAAGAAAATCACCTAAAATGGATAAAGAACATCTCTAAAAATCCACAGCCAACATCATACTTATGGTGAATGATAGATTTGTTCTTTGAGATAAAGGGCAGAGCCAGGATCTCAACTCTCACCACTTTCATCCAACAGTGTACTGGAATTCTAAGCCAAGTAACCTTGACAAAACCACATTCGTACCTATATGGGGTGGTCTGAATATACTTGGCTCATAGGAAGTGGCACTGTTAGGAGGTATGGCCTTGATGGAATAGGTATGGCCATTTTGGAGAAAATGTGTTACCTTGTCAGCAGGTTTTGAGGTCTCCTAGTGCTCAAGCACTGCCCAGTGTGGAAGAGAGCCTCCTCCTTGCTGCCTTTGGACCAAGATGTAGAACTCTCAGTTTCTTCTCCAGCACCATATCTACCTGAACACCGCCATGCTTCCCACCATGATGATAATAGACTGAACCTCTGAAACTATAAGCTAGCCCCAGTTAAATGTTTATAAAAGTTGCTTTGGTCATGGTGTCTATTCACAGCAATGAAACCCTAACTAAGTTACTACATATGTATATACATACACAAACATACATATAATATACACATACCTACATATATACACTAGTATATACATACAAATATACAAATATGTACACATATACATATGTATATGCATGCACATACATGCACATATACACATGCACATATAAATACACACATACACCCATACATGTACATATATATACACATACATATATATATAACAAGTGATATCAAGAATTAAAAGGAAATTTAGAGTGATGTCTCAGCAGTTAAAAATGCTTGCTGCTCTTGTAAAGGAATGGAGTTCGATCCTCAGTGCACATATTGGATGGCTCACAACTGCCTGAATCTCTAGGGGCTCTGATATCCTCTTTAAGCTTCTATGGGGACTGCACACATGTGCAAAACTCACAGATAGACACATATACATAAATTTAAAAGTAAAAGTAAAATTATTTACAAGAAGATTAGAAAGAAAGTAAAACTCTCTCTTTCAGAGATGTAATCCTACATTTGAAGGTTTAAAGGGAAGACCTTAGGACTAATTTAACAAAACTTCAGGTTACAAGATGAATGTACATAGATCAATTCTATTTCTATTCACTAGCAATTAATTGTACAAGGATAGACTTAAGAAACAATATCATTAACAACAACAAGAAAATAATAAATTAAGAATACAATTAAAAGGGGTCATATATGTACACTGAAATTATGACATGTTGTTAAACAAATTAAAGGGATGTTCATTAAGTAGAAGACTATCAATCTTATACTTACGGGTTAGAGAGCAAGTCCTCTACCACTGCCTATTTTGAAAGTCTTAACAGTGTTAAAATCGTATTATGCTTTGTTAATAACCTCCCCCCCACACAGACACACACACACACACACACACACACACACACATACACAAACACACACATACACCATTCATGGTTTACATGCTAAATGCTCAGGTCCAGTCTGTGGTGCTACTGGGAGTTGGTGGAGACTTTAGAAAGTAAAGGCTACTGGAGGGAAGTAAGGTCTTTTAGGGAATAAGCTTGAACAGGATATGGGAGCCTAAGCTAACTGTTACCCTGTACCCTCAGCTACCATTAGGTGAGCAGCTTTGATGTCTCACATACTTCGTGATATGCTACTTGGCTACCATGGAGGATTCAGCTCCCAAATCAGAACCCAACATATGCTTTTTCTGTTTGTGCTGTTTATATGGACATTTGCCACTGATGGAAAAACTGACTAGCACAAATGTCCCCCAACTGAGCTATTGTTTGAATGCATTCTCTGCTAATCTCAGTTGTCTCATTTACAGGAATTGCCAAGCTGATCCTAAAGTGCAGTGGAAGCTCTAGAGACCCTTTATGATTGAAACAGTTTTGAAAAGGAATGGAAGAGGAGGAGTCACAGATAAGTGCACATTGTCACAATACGAGTGTAACTTACTCTATGTGTTCAGCAAACACATAGCTAAATACAGTAGAAAAGTCTCTAGAAACACATTTTGAGCTTATGTTCTGATTTACAACAGAGATGTTAGGACAATCCACTGAGGAAAGCACAGTGAATTCAACACACTTAACGGTTCCACTGAGACATGTGGAACTGGACCTTCACCTCATATACAAAAGTTGACTCACAGTGGATCATTAACCTAAATATAAAGTTTAAGACTATAAAACTCATGCAAAAACAAACAAACAACCACAACAAAAACCCATGCAGACTAACCACTATGAATCTAAGGGCAAAGCCTTTTGTGATAAGACACCTGAAGGCTAACTAGAAAAAAGAAAAAGTGCACAGATTGGATGTTTTCTCAGCCTTTGTGTTCCAGTAAATCTCATTGAGAAAGTAGAAAGGTACCACACAGAATAAGTGAAAAATTTAAAAAAATACAATTTTTAAGAGAAGACAATATGGTACTGGCACACAAACAGTCATGTAGACCAGTGGAACAAAACTGAAGACCCAAACATAAACACACATACCTCCAACCATTTAGTATTTAACAGAGATGCCAAAAATATATTCTAGAGAACAGAAATAATCTTCCACGATTGTTTTTGGGAAAACTGGATGCCCATATTCAGAAGAATGAAAATACACCTTTATATATCTCCTTGCAGAAAACTAACTCCTGTGGATCAAAGATGAAACCTAAAACACTGAAACATCTAGAACAAAGGAAACAATGCCCTACATGCTAAGTGTAGGAGAAGACTTATAGGACTCCATCTGCCCAAGACCTAAAGCCAACAATTGACAAGTGGGACTTCATAAAGCTAAAAAATGTCTGCATAGTTAAAGAAACAATCAACTGGGTAAAGAAATCTAGAGAATGGGATTGAATTTTCACCTGCTAAATGTGTGACAGAGGACTACTTATCTAAATATATAAAGAACAAAAACATGATGGTCCATTCAAATTATAGGTCTGGGATATAAACAGAGACTTCTCAAAAGAAGAAGAAAGGGCAATTTTCCTCCAAAGACAGTTTATAAGTGGCTACATAAACAAAATGGAGGCTCAGCATCATAGCACATCAGAATCACATCTGATATCAACTCATACCTACATGGACATTGATCCTTAAAAAGACAGTTATAGTTAGCAGGCAAAGTCTGGGAAAACCTTCATATGCTCCTAAAGGGAATGGGAGACAGGATAACCACTCAGGAAAGCAGGCAACATTTCCTTAATAGGCTAAACACGGCTCAGCACATGACCCCTCATTCCCACCCCTAAATATACTAGGAAGAAGTAAAAATGTGTGTATTTTTTCCTAGCTATTTTATTGGGTTCTTATACATACCATCCTTCCAACCCTTATTCCATCCTAATCTCTTCCAACCTCCCCCACCAACACTAGGTATGAGAGAAAGAAGGTTAGAGGGAAAGGGGGCATAGAGCTCTTGAGACTATTTCTTGATGATTAGGGGCATTGAGTTCCTAGGGGCAAGTTCAGTCTTCATCATCAGAATATCCAGCAATCATCCAGCAATCCAGCAATTCAGTAATCCAGCAATCCAGCAATCTATCAACAGCAAACCAGAAATCCAACAAATGCAGCAAAAGGATCTACCACCAGCAGAAGTAGCACCAAGAACCAGCAGCAGCAGGGGGAGCAGCAGCCACCACAGTCCCCCTCTGGGAATTAAATTATCTGCAGCTGGCAAAAATCACATCCCTGCTAGTGCATAAGGCCAACTATAATCACCTGCTGTGAAACAGAAAATCTCATGGAGACAGAAAGCAGATGACTGGTGGTTGGGACTGACACAAGAGGAGATGGAAGAGTGAGGACGACTAAGGGATAACTGAGGAGCAAGATGAAGAGTGGCTACTAAATAAGGAGACAAGGATGTTTTGTTTTGTTTTATAATATATTTTTATTATAAAGTAAAAATATCCAAAAACAGGTTGTAAGGATTGTGTGACTCTGTAACTATGTTAAAAGTGACCAAATAGTTAAAACAGTGAGTGTGTAGAGGTGCTACATGCATTTCTTTTCATTATTTTTTAATTTATTCTCTCATATATTGCATCCCAAGCACAGTTTTCCCTTCTCTCCTCCCAGTCCCTCCCCCTCACCTCTTCTCTCCTCAAGATCCATTCCTCCTCAGTTTCTCTCCAGAAAAGGCCTCCCATAGATATCTACCAAATATGGCATATCAAGTTGCAATAAGACTAGGCACCTCCTCTTCTGTTAAGGCTGGACAAAGTAACCCAGTAGCAGAAGAGGGTCCCAAAAGCAGGCAAAACCGACTTCCTCCCCCACTTTTAGGAGTCCTACAAGAAGACCAAGCTACACAACCATCACATATATGCAGAGGGTCTGGTCAGACCCATGTAGGCTCCTTGGTTTGTCAATTCAGTTTCTTTGAGCCCCTATGAGCCTTGGTTAGCTAGTTCTGTGGGCCATGTTCTTGTGATGTCCTCAACCCTTCTGGCTTCTACAATCCTTCCTCCCCTCTTCTGCAAGATTCCCTGAGCTCTGTCTAATGTTTGGCTGTGGGTCTCTGCATCTGTTTCCATCAGTTGCTGGATGAAGCCTCTCTGATGAAGATTATGCTAGGGACCTGTCTATGAGTATAGCATAACATCATTAGGTTATATTATATATCTCCAGGCTATCCAGCCTCTTGTTTCTGGTCCTCTAGGCATTGTCAGAGATGTGCTCCCTCTCATGGCACATGTCTCAAACTGGATCAGTCCCTGTTTGGCCACTCCCACAATTTCTGTGCCACCTTTACCCCAGCACATCTTATAGGCAGGACAAATTGTAGGTCGAAGATTCTGTGGCTGAGTTGATGACTCCACTGTAAGTCTTGTAACAGAAGAAGGCCAGTTCAGGTTCTGTATTCCCCATTACTAGGAGTCTTAGTTAGGGTTCCCTTCATAAATTCCTGGGAGTTCCAATTGCACTAGCCTTCTACCTTGCTCCTCCCCCAATCCCAGTTGTCTCTCCTAGTACTCTGCCCCTCCATCCTCCCCTCATCTAATTGCTCCTGTTCCCAGACTCACCTGCTCTGAGCTTACCCATTAAATCTATTCTATTTCTCCCTCCCAGGGAGATTCATGCATCTGCCCTTGTTACCTAGCCTCTCTGGCATGATGGCACCTGCCTTTAATCTCATCACTTAGGAGGCAGAGGTAGATGGGTCTCTCAGTTCCAGGCTACCCTGGTCTACAGAGTGAATTTCAGGACAACCAGGGCTACCCAGAGAAACACTGTCTCAAACAAACAAACAAACAAACAAAACAAAACAAAACAAAAACAAAATAAAAAGAAAGAAAGAAAGAACAAAAGAACGAAAGAAAGAAAGAAAAGTATTTCATCCAGAGTTCTTGTAGGAAGCCCTGTACCCTCCTGCTGCTCTGGGCTGATAGCTTACCCCACACAAAAGGCAAGGCTGCATTAGTGCAAATCACTTGCCTAAATGTTGATTCAGCCCTGGCAAGTCTAAACATAGAGGATGTTTTAAATAACAAAATGAATTCTGTACATTTGCCTTCTGCTTTGTTTTGCTTTCCTCGGTTCACTAACTGAAGTTTAGAATCCTCTTGCCTTTGAAATTTATCTATATGATCTGGTCAATCCATTTTCCTGGCTCTGGAATGCTACATACCAGCAGTAACCTGTGGTAGCTAGCCCTCTGCGTGCAGATGTTGAGGATTAAGTTTCCAGCCCCAGGGAGTATCTTCCTGTCACCGGCTTACCCTATGTATTTTCCAGATTGTATTAAGTATACATTTCCCTCAGCGGAGAGCAGGCTCCCATTCTTCTCTGCAAGCTACTGACACATTGCTAAAGATGATGCTATCCTTCACAAGCCTCATAGCCATGCCAGCTTGCACTGCCACTCACCAGGCTGCACCAAAGGCACCCATTACCATACACAGCAGAATCCTTGCACCACCCATATGGAGACCACAGTGGGGCTCAAACGATGTCCATCAGCAACTCTTCCTTTGCCAATCCATTACAACTGGTGATCATATCCCTCTCAGGACCCCTCTGTTCTCTCTCAGAGCCCTGGCTAAATTTTCAGTGAAAATCCCTGCACACACATCTTTGGTGAGCCACTTAAGAAAGGGTTTCTCCTTCTTCTACTGTGAGAAATTTAAAATGCTTTCTAGAAAATGGAATCCTCTAATAGCCAACAACTAACTGAGAATCTGCTATGCAGCATTTCCGCCCTTTCCCCTGGCTTCCTCTTATTTGCATCTGAAAACTCTTATTACCCTGTCTGCTTGCCCTCTCAATTGCCAGTTACCCTAGCTGCTCTGTGCCTCCCAAAAGTGCCTCTCCTGCTGTGTGAGACCTCAAGGTGTGTAGAATCTGATACAATGGTTTCAGCCCCACAGAGAGAGGACCTTCAAAACTTGTAACAAGAACATCCTGTGAACAAATGAGTTGAACACCTTGCTGTACTGTGTTCACACAGATGCAATGGTGAATCAACTGTCAGCACAGAAACCATTGAATCTGGGATACCAGAAAATAGCTGGCCTTACAAATCTGTGCTTTCAAATCAAGCAAACCTTGGTTCATCAAACCAAGGACTCAGAATCCTTTCTCTAATTCTAGTTAGAAGGAACATCAACTTTTCTCTCATTCTTTCCTAAACAATGTATAATTGTAACTTTTGCATGGTATTTTCATTCCATTGGGAAATATAGAACATCTAGAGCCAGGCTTCTCAAAAATTTTCTACTCACATTGAATATCCTAGGCATATAAAATAGGTGGGCAAAGCAAACATTTATTGGTAATAAATCATAAAAATATACTTTGAAATAATCCTTTGTTGTAAATGTAACTTTTATTCTCCTGTAGTAACTGTTGTCTTGGAGGTGTATTGCCTCTGTTTGCTAACCTAGGTCTAGTCCTGGAAGCTTCTAGCCTCCATGCAATCTTATCTAGGCCTAGAATGTTTTCATTCTAGAGACTTACTGCTGAATAAGCTCACCCTTTCTAGCTCTTTCTGAGCTCTGGCTGGCTGATCAATTCAGCTATTCTCACTCAAATCTCCTCTCCATGCTGACTGATTCAAACTGGCTTCTTTCCATTTCTCATTAAATTGCCCTGCTTGGCCTCAAACTAACTCTAGCAATCTGTCCTAATCTTCTGGTTTCCTCTCATTCTCTGGCTCTTGCTCTCTTTACCTGTGTCTAGCTTGTTCTTTCTTTAACCTCCCTCTGTAAAACTCTCCCAGTAAAACCACCTCTGAATTCCACAAGCTGACTAAACAGAACTGACTAGAACTCATGCCTCTGTGTCCTGAGTGCTGGGATTAAAGGCATGTACCACCATGCCTGTACCTAAACTCTCCTTTACCTGAAACTTGCTCTATACCAGGCTGGCCTTAAACTCAGAAATATGCTTGCCTCTGTCTCCTGTGATTAAAGACATGTCTATATTCCAGTTGCATCTCACAGACCAAGAAGTTCTTTGGATGTGATCTCTTGCCAGAGCAGCCTTGTTCCAAATTAAAATTCCTCTACCCTTTGGGATACATAAAAATTTAGCAATTTTTAAATGGATGAAAGCAAATTTGCATACTAATGAGAGAGATGTGATGTTTACTTTTATATAGTTACATGTTGATGGAATATTTGATGGGGTAAAAAGCATCTCCAAGAGGAGCCTTCTGGTTTCCATCTGTGGCCGGCAACCTGAGCCTCTGCCACAGGGCTTCATGGCCAAATAACACACAAAGAAAGCTAGCCTCCTAGGAGTGTGGACAAGACTGTGAGCAGAGGTAAGACAAACACCACTGCTCAGCAGGATCCTGTGTCCTGTTCCCTCAGGACACAGGAACTAAGGAGCAGCCTGGGACAGGATACTTCTGGTTTAGGCCTGTGGCCTGTGCCATGCAGCTTCATACCCAAATAGGACAGGAAAAGAGCTAGCCTCCCAGGAATGTGGACAAGTGTGTGATTGGGGAAAAGGCAAGCACCTCAGCTCATAGGAACATGCCCAGAACTCTCAGGACACAGGGGCTAAGGAGTAGACTTCCGGTTTCCTTCTGCAGCCGGGGAGCTGATTTTGTGACACCTGGCACCATACTCAAATAGGGCCAGGAGAGAGCTGGTCTCCCAGGAGTGCCGGCACACCTTCAAGCACAGGCAAGACCACCACTTCTGTTCAAATACCTTGATCAAGAGGGATCCTCGGAGATCTTTCCATCTTCTGAGGTCTTCTTCAATTTCTTTCTTCAGAGACTTGAAGTTCTTGTCATACAGATCTTTCACTTGTTTGGTTAGAGTAACACCAAAATATTTTATATTGTTTGTGACAATTGTGAAGGGTGTTATTTCCCTAATTTCTTTCTCAGCCTGTTTATCCTTCGAGTATAGGAAGGTTACTGATTTGCTTGAGTTAATTTTATATCCAGCCACGTTGCTGAAGTTGTTTATCCGCGTAGCAGTTCTCTGGTGGAGTTTTTCGGGTCACTTAAGTATACCATCATATCATCTGCAAATAGTGATATTTTGATTTCTTCCTTTCCAATGTGTATCCCTTTGACCTCCTTTTGTTGTCTGATTGCTTTAGCTAGAACTTCAAGTACTATATTGATTAGATAGGGAGAGAGAGGGCACCCTTGTCTAGTCCCTCATCTTAGTGGGATTGCTTCGAGTTTCTCTCCATTTAATTTGATGTTGGCTACTGGTTTGCTGTATATTGCTTTTACTATGTTTAGATATGCTCCTTGAATTCCTGATCTTTCCAAGACTTTTATCATGAAGGGATGTTGAACTTTGTCAAATGCTTTTGTGGCATCTAATGAAATGACCATGTGGTTTTTTTCTTTGAGTTTGTTTATGTAGTGGATTACATTGATGTATTTCCGGGTATTGAACCATCCCTGCATCCCTAGGATGAAGCCTATTTGATCATGGTGAATGATCATTGTGATGTGTTCTTGGATTTGGTTTGCAAGAATTTTATTGAATATTTTTGCATCGATATTCATAAGGGAAATTGGTCTCAAGTTTTCTTTTATTTTTGGGTCTTTGTGGGGTTTTAGTATCAGTGTAACAGTGGCCTCATAGAATGAATTGGGTAGTATTCCTTCCGTTTCTATTTTGTGGAATAGCTGGAAGAGTATTTGTATTAGGTCTTCTTTGAAGGTCTGATAGAATTCTGCACTGAACCCATCTGGCCCTGGGCTCATGGATTGGCAGGATTAATATAGTTAAAATGGCCATCCTGCCTAGAGCAATCTACAGATTCAATGCAATCCCCATCAAAATCCCAACTCAATTCTTCATAGACTTAGAAAGAGCAATTTTCAAATTCATATGGAATAACAAAAAACCCAGGATAGCAAAAACTATTCTCAACAATAAAAGGACTTCTGGGGGAATCAGCCCCCCTGACTTCAAGCTGTACTACAGAGCAGTAGTGATAAAAACTGCATGGTATTGGTACAGTGACAGGCAGGTAGATCAATGGAATAGAATCAAAAAACCCAGAACTAAACCCACACACTTTTGGTCACTTGATCTTCGACAAAGGAGCTAAAACCATACAGTGGAAAAAAGACAGCATCTTCAACAAATGATGCTGGATCAATTGGTGGTCTACATGTAGAAGATTGCGAATTGATCCATTTCTATCTCCCTATACAAAGCTCAAATCCAAGTGGATCAAGGACCTCCACATAAAACCAGATACACTGAATCTAATAGAAGAGAAAGTAGGGAAAAGTCTTGAACACATGGGCACAGGGGAAAAGTTGTTGAACAGAACACCAATGACTTGTGCTCTAAGATCACGAATTGACAGATGGGACCTCCTAAAATTACAAAGCTTCTGTAAGGCAAAGGACACTGTAATTAGGGCAAAACGGCAACCTACAGATTGGGAAAAGATCTTTACCAATCCTACATCTGATAGAGGGCTAATATCCAATGTATACAAAGAACTCAAGAAGCTAGACTCCAGAGATCCAAATAACCCTATCAAAAAATGGGGAAGAGAGCTAAACAAAGAATTCTCAACTGAGGAAACTCGAATGGCTGAGAAGCACCTAAAGAAATGTTCAACATCCTTAGTCATCAGGAAAATGCAAATCAAAACAACCCTGAGATTTCACCTCACACCAGTCAGAATGGCTAAGATCAAAAACTCAGGTGACAGCAGATGTTGGCGAGGATGTGGAGAAAGAGGAAGACTTCTCCATTGCTGGTGGGAATGCAAGTTGATACAACCTCTCTGGAAATCAGTTTGGCGGACCCTCAGAAAAATGAACATAATACTACCTGAGGACCCAGCTATTCCACTCCTGGGCATATACCCAGAAGATGCTCCAACATGTAATAAGGACACATGCTCCACTATGTTCATAGCAGCCATATTTATAATAGCCAGAAGCTGGAAACAACCCAGATGTCCTCAAGAGAGGAATGGATACAGAAAATAAGGTACATTTACACAGTGGAATACTACTCACCAATTAAAAACAATGACTTCATGAAATTTGCAGACAAAGGGATGGATCCTGAAAATATCATCCAGAGGGAGTTAACAGTCACAAAAGAATGGACATGGTGTGTACTCACTATTAAGTGGTTATTAGCCCAAGAGTTCGAAATACCCAAGAGTCACTTCACAGCAACAGTGGGGCAGAGTGGGAGGTCCCAGATGGAGGACTTGGAAAAGGGACTGAAGGAGCTGAGGGAGTTTGCATCCCCAGAAAGGCAGCAACAGTGGCAACTGACCTGACCCCTTGATACTCCTGGAGCCTGACCATACACATGGAGTGACCCATGGTGCTGGCCACATATGGGGCAGAGGATGGTCTTGTTATCCATCGGTGGAGGAGAGGCCCTTGGGCCTGAGGGTATTAGATCCCCCAGTATAAGAGAATGCCAAGAAGGGAAGAAGAGAGTGGGTGGGTGGGGGAATACCCCCATAGAGGCAGGGGAGGGGGGAGGGAATAGGGAGGTTCCAAAGGGGTGATCTGGAAAGGGGAAAACATTTGAAATGTAAATAAAGTAGAAAAAAAAAAGAAGAAAAAAGTGTTGAAATTTTGACCTCTTCTCTCTCTCAGTCTTAGTATTCTCTACACATAATTTGTGCTATTATAATATATGTCTAAATTAATTGCAAACTATTTAAAAATTTTTAAATATTTAAAAAAAAAAAGTGATCTTCGGAGAGCGAACAGACCACAGGAACCAAGGAACAGCTGGGGACAGTATCCTTCTGGTTTCTGTCTGCATCCCAGAGCTGACCCTGTACCACAGCTCTCCAAACCCATATTCCTCTCAGAGAGAGCTGGTCTCCAAGAAGTGCTGACAAAAAGTTGTGCAGGAGGGACAAGGCACAGTTAGAGCAAGACCAGCTAACACCAGAGATAACCAGATGGCAAAAGGCAGGGGCAAGAACATAAGGAACAGAAACCAAGGCAACTTGGCATCATCAGAACCCAGTTCACCCACCACAGCAAGCCCTGGATACCCCAACACACCAGAAAAGCAAGAATCAGATTTAAAATTACTTCTCATGATGATGATATAAGACTTTTAAAAGGAAAGAAATAACTCCCTTAAAGAAATACAAGAGAACACAGGTAAACAGTGAGAAGCCCTTAAAGAGGAAATACAGGAAAACACAATCAAACAGGCAATGGAATTGAACAAAACCATCCAGGATTGAAAAATGGAAAAAGAAACAATAAAGAGACAATGGGAGAAAACCCTGGAGATAGAAACACTAGAAAAGAGATCAGGAGTCATAGATGCAAAAATCACCAACAGAATATAGAATATAGAATACAGAATACAACAGAGAATATCAGGTGCAGAAGATACCATGGAAAACATTGACACAACAGTCAAAGAAAATGCAAAATGCAAAAAGCTCCTAAACCAAAACATCCAGGAAATCCAGGACACAATGAGAAGATGAATCCTAAGGATAATAGGTACAGAAGAGAGTGAAGATTCCCAACTTAAAGGACAAGTAAATATCTTCAACAAAATTATAGAAGAACAGCCTGGACACCAGGGCTCCATAGCCAAATAGCACCGGGAGAAAGCTAGCTGCCAAGGAGTGTGGAAAAACCAGTGAGAGGGGGTAAGAGGACTAAAACTGCTTAGCCAGACTCACCCGGATTTCTTAGTACACAGGGACTGAGGAACAGCCAGAAGGAAGGAACCTTCTGGTTTCCATCTGTGGCAGGAGACCTCTGCCTGGGCCACCAGGGCTCCATAGCCAAATAGCGCTTGGAGAAAGATAGCCTCCAAGGAGTGTGGGCAAGCCTGTCTGCCAAGAGGGACCCACCTGGAATACCCAGGAAACAGAGACTGAGGAATGGGATTCTGGACTCTTTCGGTGGCTGGAGAGCAGATCCTGTAACACAGGGCTCCATATTCAAATAGTGCCAGGATAGAGTTGGTGTACCAGGAGTGCAGACACACCTTCAAGCACAGGAAAGACCATCACTTCTGTTCAAATTCACTGGACCAAGAGGGACCGTTGCAGAGCCATCAGGACACAGGAAACAAGGGATAGCTGCAGATTAGATCCTTCATGTTTCTTTCTGCACTCCAAAGCTGACCCTGTACCACAGCTCTCCAAACCCAAATTCTTCTCAGAGAGAAGTGGTCTTCAAGGAGTATTGACACCTAGGCTTGCAGGAAAGACAAGCCACAGTCAGAGAAAGTAAGACCAGCTAACACCAGAGATAACCAGATGGTGAAAGGCAAGGGCAAGAACACAAGGAACAGAAACCAAGGCTACTTGGCATCATCAGAACCCAGCCCTCCCACCACAGCAAGACCTGAATACCCTAACACACCAGAAAAGCAAGACTCAGACTTAAATTCACATCTCAAGAGGATGATAGAAGATTTTAAGAAGGAAATAAATAACTCCCTTAAAAAAAATACAAGAGAACACAGGGAAACAACTAGAAGCCCTTGAGGAGGAAGCACAAAAATCTTTTAAAGAATTACAGGAAAACACAATTAAAAAGATGAAGAAAATTAACAAAACCATCCAGGAACTAAAAACGGAAATAGAAACAATAAAGAAATCACAAAGGGAGACAACCCTGGAGTTAGAAAACCTAGGAAAAACATCAGGAGTCATAGATGCAAGCATCACCAATGGAATACAAGAGATGGAAGAGAGAATCTCAGGTGCAGAGGATGCCATAGAAAACATTGGCACAACAGTCAAAGAAAATGCAAAAAGCAAAAAGCTCCTACCCCAAAACATCCAAGATATCCAGGATAAAATGAGAAGACAGAACCTGAGAATAATAGGTGTAGAAGAGAATGAAGATTCCCAACATAAAGGGACAGTAAATATCTTCAACAAAATTATAGAAGAAAACTTCCCTAACCTAAAGAAAGAGATGAACATAAATATACAAGAAGCCTATAGAACTCCAAATAGACTAGACCAGAAAAGAAATTTCTTCTGTCACATTATGGTCAAAACACCAAATACACAAAATAAGGAAAGAATATTAAAAGCAGTAAGGGAAAAAGGGCAAGTAACATATAAAGGCAGACCTATCAGAATTACACCAGACTTCTCACCAGAGACTATGAAAGCAAGAAGAGCCTGGGCATTAGCCCAGCTCAGGCTGCTATACCCAGCAAAACTCTCAATTACCATAGATGGTGAAATCAAGATATTCCATGACAAAACCAAATTGCACAGTATGTTTCCACAAAGCCAGCCCTACAAAAGATAATAGATGGAAAATGCCAATACAAGGAGGGAAACTAGACCCTAGAAAAAGCAAGAAAGTAATCTTTCAACAAAACCCAAAAGAAGATAGCCACACAAACATTAAAATAACATCAAAAATAACAGGAAGCAACAATCACTATTCTTTAATATCTCTTAACATCAATGGACTCAATTTCCCAATAAAAAGACAGAGGCTAACAGACTGGATACATAAACGGGACCCAGAATTTTGCTGCATAGAGGAAATGCACCTCAGTGTTAAAGACAATCACCACTTTAGAATAAAGGGCTGGAAAACGATTTTCCAGGAAAATGGTCTCAAGAAATAGGCAGGAATAGCCATTATAATATTGAATAAAATCGACTTTCAACCAAAAGTCATAATAAAAGATAAGAAAAGACACTTCATACTCATCAAAGGCAAAATCTACCAAGAAGAACTCTCATTTCTGAACATCTATGCGCCCAATGCAATGGCACCCACATACACAAAAGATACTTTACTAAAGCTCAAAGCACATATTGCACCTCACACAATAATAGTGGGAGACTTCCACCCCACTATCATCAATGGAAACATCTTGGAAACACAAACTAAACAGAGACACAGTGAAACTACCAGAAGTTATGAACCAAATGGATTTAACAGAAATCTATAGAATGTTTCATCCTAACTCAAAAGAATATACCTTCTTCTCAGCACTGCATGGTACTTTCTAAAAATTGACCATGTAATTGGTCACAAAACAAATCTCAACATATATAAGAAGATTGAAATAATCCCATGCCTCCTATGAGATCACCATGGATCAAGGCTGGTCTTCAATGGCAACAAAAACAACAGAAAGCCCACATACACATGGAAGCTGAACAATGGTCTACTCTATGATAACTTGGTCAAGGAAGAAATAAAGAAAGAAATTAAAAACTTTCTAGATTTTAATGAAAATGAAAGTACAACATACATAAACTTATGCAACACAATAAAAGCATTGTTAAGGGTAAAATTTATAGCTCTGAGTGCCTCCAAAAAGAAACTGGAGAGAGCATACACTATCAGCTTAACAGCACACCTGAAAGCTCTAAAATAAAAAGAAGCTAATATACTCAACAGGAGTAGAAGCAAAGAAATAATCAAACTCAGGGCTGAAATCAACCAAGTAAACACTAAAAGAACTATACAATGAATCACCAAAACCAGAGCTGGTTCTTTGAGAAAATCAACAAGATAAATAAACTCTTAGCCAGACTAGTCAGAGGGCATAGAGACAGTATCCAAATTAACAATATCTGAAATGAAAGGGGAGATATAACAACAGAAGCTGAGAAAATTTTTAAAAATCATCAGATCCTACTACAAAAGCCTATATGAAACAAAATTGGAAAATCTGGATGAAATGGACAGTTTTCTAGACAGATACCAAATACCAAAGTTAAGTCAGGATCCTGTAAACCATCTCAACAATCCCATAACCCCTAAAGAAATAGAAGCAGTCATTAAAAGTCTCCCAACCAAAAAAAGCCCAGGACCAGATGGGTTCAGTGCAGAATTCTATCACACCTTCAAAGAAGACCTAATACCAATACTCTTCAATATATTCCACGAATAGAAACAGAAGGAACAGTACCAAATTCATTCTATGAGGCCACAGTTACACTGATACCAAAACCTCACAAAGACCCAACAATAAAAGAAAAACTTCAGATCAATTTCCCTTATAAATATCAATGCAAAAATACTCAATAAAATTTTCACAAACCAAATCCACGAACACATAAAAATGACCATTCACAATGATCAAGTAGGCTTCATCCTAGGGATGCAGGGATGGATTTCAATACCTGGAAATCCATCAATCTAATCCACTATATAAACAAACTCAAAAAAAAAAACAAACCACACAGTCATTTCACTACATGCTGACAAAAAATTTGACAAAATTCAACATCCCTTCATGATAAAAGTCTTGGGAAGATCAGGAATTCAAGGACCATACCTAAACATAGTAAAAGCAATATACAACAAACTAGTGGTCAACATCAAACTAAATGGAGAGAAGCTTGAAGCAATCCCACCTAAAATCAGGGACTAGGCAAGGCTGCCCTCTATCTCCCTATCTATTCAATATAGTACTTGAAGTTCTAGCTAGAGCAATTAGACAACAAAAGGATACAAACTGGAAAGGAAGAAATCAAAATGTCACTATTTGCAGATGATATGATGGTATACTTAAGTGACCCGAAAAATTCCACCAGAGAACTGCTACAGCTTATAAAGAACTTCAGCAAAGTGGCCAGGCATAAAATGAACTCAAGCAAATCAGTAGCCTTCCTATACTCGAAGGATAAACAAGCTGAGAAAGAAATTAAGAAAACGACACCCATCACAATTGTCACAAACAATATAAAGAATATTGGTGTGACTCTAACCAAACAAGTGAAAGATCTGTATGACAAGAACTTCAAGTCTCTGAAGAAAGAAATTGAAGAAGACCTCAGAAGATGGAAAGATCTCCCATGCTTGTAGATTGGCATGATTAATATAGTAAAAATGACCATTTTCCTAAAAGCTATCTACAGATTCAATGCAATCCCCATCAAAATTCCAAATCAATTTTTCATAGACTTAGAAAGAGGAATTCTCAAATTCATATGGAATAACAAAAAACCCAGGATAGCAAAAACTATTCTCAACAATAAAAGGACCTCTGGGGACTGAGCAGTGGTGGCGCATGACTTTAATCCCAGCACTTGGGAAGCAGGGGCAAATGGATTTCTGAATTCAAGGCCAGCCTGGTCTACAGAGTGAGTTCCAGGACAGCCAGGGCTACACAGAGAAACCCTGTCTTGAAGAACCAAAAAAAAAAAAAAAAAAAAAAAAGAACTTCTGGGGGAATCAGCCTCCTTGACCTCAAGCTGTAATACAGAGCAGTAGTGATAAAAACTGCATGCTATTGGTACAGTGACAGGCAGGTAGATCAATGGAATAGAATTGAAGACCCAGAAATGAACCCACACACTTATGGTCACTTGATCTTTGACAAAGGAGCTAGAACCATCCAGTGGAAAAAGGACAACATTTTCAACAAATGTTGCTGGTTCAACTGGCAGTCTACATGTAGAAGAATGTGAATTGATCCATTTCTATCTCCCCATACAAAGGTCAAATTCAAGTGGATCAAGGACCTCCACATAAAACCAGATACACTGAATCTAATAGAAGGGAAAGTAGGGAAAAGTCTAGAACACATGGGCACAGGGAAAAAGTTCCTGAACAGAACACCAATGGCTTACATTCTAAGATCAAGAATCGACAAATGCAACCTCATGAAATTACAAAGCGTCTGTAAGGTAAAGGACACTGTAAATAGGACAAAATGGCAACCTACAGATTGGGAAAAGATCTTTACCAATCCTCCATCCCATAGAGTGCTGATATCCAATGTATACAACGAATTCTAAAAGTTAGACTCCAGAGACCCAAATAATCCTATCAAAAAATGGGGAAAAGAGCTAAACAGAGAATTCTCAATTGAGGAAACTCGAATGGCTGAGAAGCACCTAATGAAATGTTCAGCATCCTTAGTCATCAGGGAAATGCAAATCAAAATGAACCTGAGATTCCACCTCACATCAGTCAGAATGGCTAAGATCAAAAACTCAGGTGACAACAGATGTTGGTGAGGATGTGGAGAAGGAGGAACATTCCTCCATTACTGGTATGATTGCAAACTGATACAACCTCTCTGGAAATTAGTTTGGCAGACCCTCAGAAAAATGAACATAATACTACCGGAGGACCCAGCTATTCCACTTCTGGGCACATACCCAGAAGATGCTCTAACATGTAATAAAGACACATGTTCCATTATGTTCATAGCAGCCATATTTATAATAGCTAGAAGCTGGAAACAACCCAGATGTCCCTCAAGAGAGGAATGGATACAGAAAATGTGGTACATTTACACAATGGAATACTACTCCGCTATTAAAAACAATGATTTCATGAAATTCTTAGGCAAATGGATGGAACTTGAAAATATTATCGTGAGCGAGGTAACTCAGTAACAAAATAATGAACACAGTATGTACTCACTGATAAGTGATTATTAGCCCAAAAGTTTGGAATACCTAAGAGTCACTTCACAGCAACCATTGGGCTGAGTGTGAGGTCCCAGATGGAGGACTTGGAGAAGCGACTGAAGGAGATGAGGGAGTTGGCAGCCCCATGGAGGGAGAAACAGTGGTCCACTGACCTGACCTCCTGATGCTCCCGGAGACTGGATCACCAACCAAAGAATATACATGGAGGGACCCATGGTGCTGGCCATATATGTGGCAAAGGAGAGTCTTTTTAGCCATCAGGGAGAGAAGAGGCCCTTGGGCCTTAGGGTGTTAGATGCCCCAGTATAAGAGAATGCCAAGGAGAGAAGCCGAGAGTGGGTGGGTGGGTGGGTGGGGGAATACTTCCATAGAGGCAGGGGGAGGGGGGAAGGAATAGGGAGGTTCCAAAGGGGAGATCTGGAAAGGGGGGGAACATTTGAAATGTAAATAAAGTATCAAAAAAATTTTTTTAAAAATCTATTGTGATTTTCATTATATCATGAATATCACTATATCATGAGCCAGGACTCCGTCTGAAATGTAAGGATTAAAAGGGTCATAAATGGCTTCTCACCTTCCCTTTTGTGAAAGGAGCTTCCCAGTGAGACCATGGATTCTATTCTGGATGCAGGACAACAGCTCCATCTGTGGGCTTCCAGAGGGTGAATGGGAGATCCTTTTAGGGTCCCAGAGTGTGTAAAGTATAACTGCTCTCCCCTCCTCTCCTCTTTTCTATTGCTCCTACCCTTGCGCAGTGAACAAAAGAGGAAGATAGACAAAGGAAGGGGTGAGGATGAAGCTCCGTAGCAGATAACTCACCTAGCATGCAAACAGCCCCAGCTTGCACACCCAAGGCTGGAAGAATAACAGCAGGAGAGACAAGCTGTGTCTGGTCTGCATATCATCAGCCATGCTCTTCTCTCTAGACTAAATCATTTGACTGTATTTGCCAGCATGAGAAACTCTGCAGTGGGGAGGAAAGAAAATAAGGTACTTAAAAATTCTGTTTTTAATCCAAAGAATGAGCAACCGTTACTTTCTCTTTGTTGGGATGTACGTGGGAAAAGGCAACCTAAGGAGCAGAGCTTATTTTGGTTAGAGAATGAGGAGACATTAAACATGGAGTGTGAGGTGGTGTGCTGCTTTGTCCTCAGTCAGGAAGCAGAGAGAGCTGAGTACTGACGCTTGGCTTGCTTTCTCCTGCTCCTTCAATCCAGAACCCCAGCTCATGGGACTGTGCCACTCCCCCTCAGGGCAGATCCTCCCTTTTCAGTCAAACCTCTCTAGACATACCTTCATAGATACATTTAGATTGTCTGCCAGATGATTCTAAATCCAGTCAAATGAACTGCCAGTGTTAACTATCCCAAGTATTCGACAATAGGAGCTCAGTGGGAGACAGCCATTTCCCAATCATGATAGCGTCATTAAAACAAAAGGGAAACAAGAATGTCTGGGTAAATCCTTGTGAAGATGGGGTACTAAATCTCACAATATTAAAAATAACCATAGTTGTATTTTAATTAGCTGTTATGTTTCCTTTTCAATGTCTAAATTATTAGTTTTTTTAAAAAAATTATTAAATTCTTAGCAATTAAATTTATCATTAAAAACTATAGAAGCCTGGCTCTAGTGTATGTATATTTATTTCAAAAGTATATCTGAGCTGAGTACTGAAGTTTGAATCTGAAATGACCCCTGTGCTAGTTAGTTTTTGTCAACTTGACACAAACTACAGTTACCTAGGAAGAGGAAATCCCATTTAGACACTTGCCTCCATAGACTGGCCTGCAGGTATGTCTTTGGGGCATCTTCTTGATTAATAATTGCTGTGAGAAGGCACAACCCACTGGAGTCAATGCTACCCCTGGGCAATTTGCCCTAGGTTATTTAAAAAAGCAATTTGAACAAGCCATGGAAGCAAGCCAGGGAGTAGCTTTCTCCCATAGTTTCTGCTTCAAGCTCTTAGGAGACTTGAATACCTACCTGCCTGCCTTGGCTTCCCTCAATGATGATCTATAAGTTATAAGCCAAAAATAACTTTTTCTTCTTTAAGATGCTGTGGGTCATAGTGTTTATTGTAACAACAGAAAGCAAATACAGACAAGCCCCAAAGATCTAGGAGGTGGTGGCATACATCTTTAACCCCAGTACTTGGGAGGCAGAAAAAGTCAGATCTCTGAGTTCAAGGCTACAGAGGGAGTTCTAGGAAGGCCAAGGCTACAAAGAGAAACCCAGTCTCAGTGATCAAGGGGCAATGGGATTATGGGATTTGAATGAGAAATGCCCCCATGGTAGTCTTGTCCTCAGCTGTTAGCACTGTTTAGGGGGAAATATGCCATTGGAGGTGAGATGTGGAAGCTTCAAAGACAAGTGTCATTTTCAGTTCACTCTCTCTGTTTCACACCTATGGTTAGAGACACAAGCTCTCAGCTTGTATCTTCGGCCACCATGCCTGCCACTTTCCATGATGGACTCTTCTTATCACTTTAGAACTATAAGCCCAAAGAAACCTTCTCTTCTATAAATTGCTTTGGTAATGTATTTTTATCACAGTAACAGAAAAATAACAATACAAGAATTGTAAGTGGGTTTGGCTAGTGTTCAGGTCATGGAGAATGCCTGGTAAAGAAGGATACTGTACTCCCAACCACTTCTCATTCACTTCCAAGCTATAATGAGGTGAGCAGCCTCTTGGCTCCACTAGGAGTTCTTGCTGTGACAGGCTGCCTCAAACATGCACAAGAGCAATGGGCCAGGTGATCAAGACCGGGAAGCCATGAACTGCAATAATTTTTTTTTTCAAAAATTTACCTCAGGAGTGTGTTGCAGTAATGTATAACTGACTACCACACCTACAAAATCAAAAGACAGAAGGCAAAATAACTATAACCGTGCTTGGGTGTTCTTTCTATACACCATTGATGAGCTGGTACTTTCCCCAGAGACTCCATTACCTGGAAACCACAACCACAGTTCATGGAAGCCCCAATAAATCCCAGCTAGCATATCAAGGATAAAGCAGTGGGTCCTCTTCTGTCTCTGCCAGTAACAAGGACATGAGGAAGCATATTTTGTAAGCAAAAAATTACAAAACCAAAATGCAAAAAAATAAAAATAAATAACAAAAATACCACCACTACCAAAGGGGGGGGGCAACAATTCCTCTTATTCCAGAGTCTAATCTACCAGATTCTCTTGCCAGCCCTGAAGTTCCTAGCCCAGTGCATGTAAGCAAAGTCATAGTGTCATCCATAAAAGGTTAAGAAAGTGCTGGTTATTTCAAATGAGGGTGCCAACTCTGTCCCCTGTTCTTTGGTGACAGAAATCTTGGAATCCAGAGTTTTCGGACTGCTTCAGAGTAACTGCACATTGCACTAAGCCATTGAGGTGTGGGGAATTAATTACTACTAAGGCACAGCATGTCAAATTTATTCTGATATACCCAGTGTGTCTACTCAATAAAAACTAGAGTCCAAACTCTGGAAGACCAACAAATGTCTACTTTCTTACTGGGGGATACTGACGACCCAAAGTGTCCTTAACCATAATGCCAGGGGAAACTAACACAAAAAGATGGTAGAATAGGTGCAGCTGGCACAATATTGTTAGTAGATAGCACTGCCAATCTGGTCACATGGGTGAATGTGTATGCCTTTAAATTGGCATCTTCCCTGTTGAAAGCATCACTGTATATTTTGTTTTATTTGGTTTTCAAGTGAATAGATAGACACTCATATATAAATATCCATGCATGAGATACCAGTCAGGCAATGTACAGATGTGCTTTCTAGTTTGCAATTATGCCTCTAAGGCTATTATTATTAATTATTATTATTGCTATTGTTGCCTTTTTTATATAGATGAGAAAACTAGAATCAGAAGTGTTCATTAATGGCATGTGTCTTAGTGCTCTATTGATGTGAAGACACACCATCACCACAGCAATTCTTATAAAGGAAAGCATTTAATTTTGGCTTGCTCACAGTTTCAGAGGCTTAGTCCATTGTCCTGGCAGGGAGCATGGCAGCCTGTGGGCAGACACATTGCTGGAGAACTAGCTGAGAGCCCCACACCCAGATTCTCAAACTGCAAGGAGAGAGACTGGGGCTTAGAGTGGTCTTTTTGAAACTTCAAAGCCCACTTCCAGTGACATACTTCCTTCACTGAGGCCACATCTCCTAGTCTTTTAAATAGTGCCACTCCCTGGTGACTAAGCATTCATATCTATGACCCTATAAAGGTTATTCTTGTTCAAACCATCACAACATGGGAGGCTAGCATCCCCAATCTCTGTAAGTGCAAAAGAATGATAAGAAGTTGATTAGAAGCCTCGCCTCACGCCACTCATGAGCTCTGGATAACCACATCATCCTCTATCCTCAGCGATAGCTTTTTGCACATAAGTGTTCCTACAGACAACCTCCTCTGTTTGGCATCCAAGTTGGGAAGTGAGAGACTCCTTACCTAAACCCAGAATCAGCTGTAAGTGACAGGGACTGCTCTGCCTGAAAATCAGTCTTATTTCTGCCTCCAGCGGGTGCCTTGGTGTTTACTTTTATTAACTTATTGATGTTCCACAGAAGATGGCAATGCCTACTCTGAGTTTTAAGAGAAATCTTGAAATGGCTGATCAAAAAAGTCATCAGGTTTAGCTGTAACTTTGCAAGGTGTTTGGGGGACAAAAGCTAGTTTCCAAACATTTAACTATCTCTCCATTTAAGTCTGTATTTCAAAAGCTAGTTTCCAAATGTTTAACTATCTCTCCATTTAAGTCTGTATTTTTCTAAACAGTTAAAAAACAAACATTAAAAAAAATGTTAGGAAATGAAATGATGATTTTTAAACAAATGGTGGAAGTCAACGAACCAGACCTGCTTCCTGTTGAGTTAGAACCAGAATTAATGGGGAGAGAAGCTCAACAGGGATTTGTTTGGGAGCCATCATGTACCAAGAAGTGTATGATGTGTCTGATGCAAAGATCCTGAGGAGAAGCTGGGATCACTCCAATGTTACTGGTAGGGAACAGGAGTGACAGAGCTGGGCTTAGGGACATTTTGGATAAAAAAAAAAAAAAGCAAAACAAGAGTCAGGCAGGAAAGAGAGGTCTCCCAACTTTTCTTCTATACCCTGGCTCAGGGGAGAGCCAGGCTATGAGTCTATAATGTTAGAGGCAACTTTGAGGAGCTGACACAGATGTACTCTGGTCCCATATTCACAGCAACACTCTTTCAGTGGAGACCTCAGGGCCCCATCCTCTTTTTTCTGAGGAAGTTGAGAGTAGGTAGGCAAGGGGGAAATGGAAGAGGTCTAGCCACCTTCTCACTTCACTCCAAGTCATACTGTATTCAGAATAAGATGAAAGTGAGACACCTGAAATACGGGGTTTCAAGGTTGCTTCCTTACTAAAGACCCAGCCACTTTGCCAAAGTGAAAAGGGGCCATGCCCAGTATCCTGTGTCCTACACACGATTGCTTTCCATGGTGGGATCTGGTGCTACTGCTTTCTTCTTTCTTCCTATGCCAGGGAGAAAGGGGGCTTAGAAGCAGAAATCTCTCTGTAACTCATTGGATGGCAGAACTAAGCTGGGCCAGTATGAGTCTATTTTTTGGTTTTGGCTGACCTTGCTGAAAGCTAATAGGCTCCTATTACTCCTTACCCACGAGGACAGGTTGAGTGCTAAGTGGGAACCACCCTAGCTCAGCCAGCAAGGTCATTGTGCTGGAAAGTTTTACATCTACTTGATATAAGCCAGAGTAATCTGAGAAAAGAGAGTTCAATTAAGAAAATGCCTCCAAGGCAGGAGGTGGTGGTGCATGCGGTTAGTCCCAGCACTTGGGAGACAGAGGAGGCAGTTCTCCATAAATTCCAGGCAAGCCTGTCAAAGAGCCAGTTTCCGGACATCCAGGGTTACACTGAAAACCCTTGTCTCAAAAAAAAAAGCTTTAGTGATCCCTGGACTGGCAGTCCTGGGTTCTATAAGAGAACAGGCTGAGCAAGCCATTGAGGGCAAGCCAATAGGCAAGATCCCTCTGTGGCCTCTGTATCAGCTTCTGCCTTCAGGTGCCTGCCCTGTTTGAGTTCCTGTCTCAAATAAACCCCTTTCTCCATAAGTTAATTTTTGGTCATGTTGTTTTGTCGTGGCAATAGAAACCCTAATAAAAGCAGTCATGTAATATACTGTTTATAGGAAGCTGTCCTCTGGGAATTGTCCTGTCCAGCAGGACCCCGTTATTCGTGGGGTGTCAAGGAGGACCGAGCCTAAAAAGAAAATGGGCAAGAGAGAGGAGGGAGACCAAGCAGAATTTTGTCAAGGTCTCACTTTATTTCAGACACATGCAGCTTTTAAAGAAAAAAGGAATGCAGAAGGGAGGGTGAAAGGAAGCTTATGGGCCCCCAGCTGACATGGTTTAACTATTTTAACAAGCCAGACCATCCGGGGTCAAACTGTTTTATGATCGGTCTATTTCCAGGAGGTGGGAAGGACAGTTTAGTCTTGAGGAAACACAACTAGTTCTCGGAAGGTCACTAGGGTCAGATTTCCAGGAACGGTGTGAAGATCCTGGCTCCAGGCATCTCCAGCTTATCTTGTGCAAACACAACTGGTTCTCAGAAAGTCACTAAGGTCAGATTTCCAAGGACGGTGTGGAGGCCTGGCTCCTGACATATCCCCCTTTCTTTATAATAATTGAGGAGCAGCTAAGAAGAGTTGGTGGAAGGCCTGTCTTAGGCTATGCAGTGTGCACCCATGTCTCATGCCCGATTTTTATTAGGGCAGGGACCCTGTCTTAGGCTATATGGATGGTCCCCATCCCCGGCATCGTCCCTTTATGGTCTCGATGTGCACCCAGGTAATGGATCCATAATAAATCCCATCATTGGTTACCCTTAGCAGCCTTTAAGGGCGTGCGTGAGAGCCATGGCGCTGCAATACTCCCGTCATTGGCCTTTCCACAGCTTATGGCCCAATAGCTACCTCTGTTGGCTAGGGGTTGTCAGGAGCCGGAAGGCTGTTTAGGAGAGCCTCCACAACCTGCCATACCAGGGAGTTTCTGTCTCTGCCGGTAGGGCTGAAAACTGTAGGCTGCCAGATGAAGCATCAGGGGGGAGGTCCTCTGTGGATTCTTGAGCACTGAGTCGATGGTAATGAACAGCAACTGACTTCTGGAGGGCAGAATCAATCTGTGACTTAACAAAGTTAGTTTATTAAAAGCCCAAGGGCCAAATGTCAGAAGTAGTAGGAGGCCCACAAGGGGTCCCAGGATGCTAGGAAGTAATGTAGAAAGCCAAGGAGAGGTGGAGAACCAGTTTTGATACCAGGCCACAGCTTGTTCTCTCTTTCTCTTTCTATCTTCTAAGCTCTTTTTTACTTTTCTATGCTGTCATCAGCTAACCCTTGTCTGCATAAAAGCAGCATTCCTCTTTAAGGGTAGCACATAGACCACCCTCCTGTAAAAAGACGAGGTCTAGCCCTCTTCTGTTTTGTAATACTACCCCTGATAGGGATGCTACAGATTCTTTAAGATATTTTAAGCCTTGTTGTAATTCACGGATATCATTATCAATAGCTATGGAAAGTTGATTATACTGTTGAGTAGAAGAAATCAAGGAGGCTCTACCTGTTCCAGCTCCTGTGGCAGTTAGGCCCAAAAGGACAGCCAGTGTAATGGCTGTAATGGGCTCTCTTTTGGCACAGGTTGCACCCTGCTCCCAAAATATAAGTAGGTCTTCTGCAGGTTGAAAGGTAATTTTTGGAATAAGAATGACCAAGACACAGCAATCTCTGTGTGTCAATAAAGAAGCTGAAACTACATAAGGAGTGAACCCGGTGGAACAAATGAAATAAGAGCTATTGGGTGCCTGAATGTACTGAAAGGTGGCGTTGACAGTGATTGTTTGATTACAAATTTCGCTCAACTGACAAGGGGGGAGCATATTAGGGGCTAATAAACAGAGGCCCAATCCGGAGACCTGGGAAAGGGTTAATCCAAGGAGTTCAGTATTGTCCCACCTTAACTGACTGGGGTCATTAGTAAAAAGAGGTTCACCAATAATAGCCACTCCCTCATAGAAGGGAGGCCGAGGAGAGCAGCAGACCCAACACTCTAAGTAGTCTGTCCAATTGTTGTGTCTCAAGGTCTCAATGGAAGCATTGACTAGGTTAAGAATAATGTTGGATGATGGGGGGGTCCCACAGGGAGGGGCGGTTGGCAAAGGGTGCTGGGGGGGCTTAAAGCCGGTTTTCTCGTAATTGAGGGGGCCCCTGTTTTGATTTTTGGGCTCGTCTGTCCAGGATGTAAGGCTGCGTTAGGCCCAATAGCTATTGTAGGGCCCTGTGGAAGTGTCTTAAAGAGTTTAATTTTAAATGTGAGGCCCAAGTCACATCCTGGCATATAGAGTCTCAATCCCCATTCGTAGCCTCTGGAATTGTCCAAGGAGGCCTTTTTTCCAGAGTTAGTGAAAGTGATGGAAAGGGGGTTGCACCACTGATCTTTACATTCCCCTTTGGGGGGGTTTGTTCTCTTTACTGTAATATAATCAGCTCCAGCACAGTAATAATTATAAAAAAATATTATAATGTAAATAACCAAGGAATGAGCAAGGCAATAAGCAAAAGTCCGGGATCCTCTATGTCTCTCAGGGTGTGTCAGGATGACTAAAATATCTGAACCTATTTCCTTTTCCAAGTTACCTCAAACAGTTTCCCAGAGACCCGCCAATGGAGTCTGGTGGTGGACCTCAGGTCAGGTGCTCCTTACCTTGACTGGGGGGAGGGGATTTTTCATTTTCAGAGCATTCTTTTTTTTCCAGATGGTCAGCATCTGTGAGGCAAGAATCTTGGGAAAAGGAAGGTCTTTCTTCTACTAGATTTTTTTCTCTCCTTGTCCATCTCTGTCTCCACTCTAAAACTCTTAACCTGCCTCTTTTTCTTTTTTTCTACCAACTCACAGGCTCTGGCCTTATTTTTCTACCTGCTTATAGACAACTCTTTTTTGTCCAATTAAAAGGCTCTTTTCTCTCAGATATAGAGCACAATCATTAATATTCTGTAATTTATAAAGTATAAGATATACCTAACACCCAGTCCATCTGTCATAATTTTACACCTGGTATGTCTTGGTTTAGCTTGTATACTATCTGGAAACCATTCTTTTAAGTCTATACCGTCTTTTTAAATATTAAACAGCTTGGGTTGGCTATGAGACTATAATCAGTCTTTAATTCCGTCAGAATTCTGAGCACAATCTGTGGAATTCTGACATTATTGAAAGCTATTTATGCACAGTGATCTATACTGTTGTCTTTTAACTATTTCCAGCTATTTTTAATTAAAATATCTTGAATATACCCTAACAATTAACTCAGAGCTATGAATTTGTCTTCTGGTCTTTAGCTCATATGTTTATTAATCTAAAATCAGTTTGCAAAGGCATTCTCTTTTCATGAATCAATTTTAATAATAACCAATAAGTCTTTATTTTTGCCATGTAAAGGATAGCACAAGAATGTTTATCCTTTTTTTTTTTTTTTTTTTTGTCAAGTAACTAGGAAAACTCTTAGCTTGATCTCTGGGAATACTGTCAGCGGAGGTAGAGAGCCAGCTTCTATTAGCTAGCTGCTGTGAACTGAGCACTCACTGGCAGGCGGCAGGGGAGAAGGGCTGGCCTGCTGGGAGCAGGCCAGAGTGATGCGCTGCACTCAGCCCCAACCCCTTTTCTCTCTGGGTGCAGCCACCTCAGTGGCTGCTCTCTGCTCTGTGTCTGCCCTCTGTGGGCGGGGCCCGCCATCCTTGTCCGCTGCCTCGGTGCCTAGCACCGGGCCCCCCTGGAGGGCACAGGGGCACCAGCTGTGGGCTTCGGTCTTGGGTCAGCACCACAGGTGTGCGCGGCGCCCCTGCCCTGCTGGTCACATGCTCACTTGAACTCCGCCTCCAGCGCTCCATCTCCTCTGCTAGCCGAGCTCCCATTTTTCCTCTAAGGCCACCTGCCTTGGCCACTATTGTGTTTTAACTTCAGTGGCTCCTGTCTATCCCCCCCAGCTGAGGAATTTGGTGAGCACTGTTGCCAGGGAGCTGTAACACTCGGGGCGGGGTGGCTCTGCACCACGGGTGCGGGTGATGCCGCCTCCTCACCCCCAGCCACTTTTAACACTGGGCCTTCCCAGCAGTCCCAAAGCACAGCACGCCACCACAGTGGAAGTGGGCCTGCGCAGACCGCAGGGAGAGGGGAGGGCAGCTCCAGGCGGGCGGGAAGGAGGTGGTCATTCAGCTGAGGAGCCCAATCCCACTCCCCTGCCCTAACTTCTTTAAAGTCTAAATAAACAGAAACCCATAGTAAGGACACAGAAAAAAACCCAAAACAACAGAAAGCAACAGTTTGTCCGCAGCCCGCCCCTGCCACAGACGAAGAGCAGACTTTTCCAGCAGCTCTTGCTGTGCCATAACCAGAGCCAGGTGGCCCTGCCAAATTGGCAGAAGCCAGATCACAGAGTTTGTGAGCAAGACTTTTAAACAAACTTTCCCAATGACAACAGTCCTTATCTCCTGCTACTGTGGTCAAAATCCTGGTCAAATTCCTCTCCTGCTTATGATCTCTCCGATTCTCCCTTTCTCTCTGCTTCCCGTCTCTCTCTCTCTCTCTCTCTCTCTCTCTCTCTCTCTCTCTCTCTCTCCTTTCTTCCTCAGTCTCCTCCCTCTTATGAAGCACTTTCTCAGCTTCCTTAACTAAATTCTGCAAGGATAGATTCTGCAATCCTTCTAAACACTGTAACTTTGTAAGAGAAAGGAAAAAAAAAGAGAGGGGGCTGATCCTGGAAAAGAGGGGGAAGGTGGTTTATTTTATTTCTTAATTGGCTTTGGCAGGGAGGACCTGTTTTTAGATCGGGAAGTCCTGGAGAAAGTCCCCTGAACGGAGGAAGGTTGTTTTTTGAGAGGGATGGATAAAGAGACTTTGGGGGGGGGGGCTCTGTCCCCAGAGGCTTGGACTCCGAGGAAGGGATGTCTGAATCTGAGGACCTGGACATATCTATAATTACAGAGGGAGACTTGGCAGGGACCTGAGTGTCGGATTATTTATCCGGGAGGAAAGCTAAAGACTCTGCACGGTTAAAGAGGGCGGAGACAATACTCCGAAACTGACAGTAACTGTTGTTTGTCTGGATCGGAAGAAGCAGCCTGGACTATATCTCTGATTAAACCCCAATAAGTAAAGACTGTGTCAGGGACAACATCAGGCCCTTCGAGACTCAATTTTTCATTAAGATCTCGTCCCGCCTTTTGCCATTTTCCCCGGTGAATTTCTGGCCCGTTCACTATGAACCAGGGACAGGCTTTATCTATAAAAATGAAAAACTTAATCAAATCTTTCTTTTTAACTTTAACTCCTCTCTCTCTGAGTGAACCTTTAAGTCTTTAATGAAGACTGCTTCTTTAGTCAACTTTTGGCCCATTTTTATGAGACAGATGAAAATCACTTACTGAGAATGAAAAATCTTTGTGAACTGGGGGAGGGGTCCTCAAACTTCCTGAAGCTGGTGCGATGCCTCTTTTGGGCTGGAGGTCCATCTGGCAAGGTCCGTGCCTCGAGCCCCACATTGGGCGCCAAGTGTCCCGTCCAGCGGGACCCCGTTGTTCGTGGGGTGTCGAGGAGGACCAAGCCTGAAAAGAAAATGGGCGAGAGAGAGGAGGGAGGCCGAGCAGAATTTTGTCAAGGTCTCAGCTTTATTCCAGCCACATGCAGCTTTTAAAGAAAAAAGGAATGCAGAGGGGAGGGGGAAAGGAAGCTTATGGCCCCCCGGCTGTCATGGTTTAACTATTTTAACAAGCCAGACCATCAACAATGATCAAACAGACCATCAACAGTGTCAAACTGTTTTATGATCGGTCTATTTCCAGGAGGTGGGAAGGACAGTTTAGTTTTGAGGAAACACAACTAGTTTTCGGAAGGTCACTAGGGTCAGATTCTCAGGAACAGTGTGAAGATCCTGGCTCCAGGCATCTCCAGCTTATCTTGTGCAAACACAGCTGGTTCTCAGAAAGTTGCTAAGGTCAGATACCCAAGGACGGTGTGGAGGCCCCAGCAGATTCCCAGGGAGGGTGTGGGGGCCTGGCTCCTGACAGGAAATGACATGACCATTTCCCCCTTGAACTTCAGAAACTGTGATTATCCATGTAAATCCTTTTCAAGATTGAGCCCATTAACATTCTTTCCTGCAGGATTGCTTGTGATGTCCCACAATCTCCCTAAGGACATGGAAACACTTTATTGCTAGAAGAGATACGGAGACATTTCTTCAGTGGTGTAGCCACTCTCCTGAGCTGTTCATTGCTTCCATACCAATTACCCAAGCTCCTCTAAATAACCCTAATTAAATTCATTGGTCCTCCAAGTTACACACAGGTGAGTGCTTCTTCTGTGTGACAACAATGAAGACACTATAGTGAATATTCATTTATCTTCCTAGAAAAAGCTTACACAGCATAAGTAATATTCAGAGCACTGCTTTTTCAAAAGCCACAATAATACAGGTTCCAAAAGTGTCCAAGGATTTTGCAAGGAACTATGAGCCAGGATAAAGACTAGAAGGGAAAAGACATTTATCAGACACCTAAGAATGCTCAGAGTCTGCCCCCCTCTTTCTGCTTTTCTCTCTTCCTCCATCCATTTATGAACAAACACTGGTTGAGAACTCACTGCTAAATTTGATGGATTCTGCCAGAGGTAGCTAACCACAATCAGTAGACCCAACCCCGGTCCCAGGACCTGTGGAGAGAAAGCCACCAGGTAGGAAATGGTAGAGCAGCTCATATCTAGATGAGGAGAATGAGAAGGACTCATGGCCCATGGAAAGCCAACGCAGATGCCTCCTGGGCAATTTCATCTGATCTAAGCTTTAAGAGGGTTCCTTGGTTGCTGTGGAGATGGAGTTGATAGGTGAGATTGCACAGAACATAGAACTGTGAGGAATTCCAGTGTTCTCCATAACTATTTACTCAAGTGGACCACTTGTTAGCTGTGACTGCAGCAGTCATTTTCTTGGTGTCCTGTCTGAAACCAGCAGCTACTCAACAAAAGGATTCTTTTAAGTCTGTCTACACCTTCTGAAAGCAAATTGCAGCAGACATTTTCCTGGTAGGAAATGAGATATGTGTGGTGGGAGGGAAGAAAAGGCCTGTGGAATAGTAAAGTAAGAAATAGATTATTGGCTTAGATTTTTCAAAAACCTATTTTAATAAGGGTTCTTAAACACTTCAACAAAGTCCCACTTCAGTAGATGAGCAAAGTTCATTTTCAAGAGGTTGTTCCTCAGCACTCAGATCTCAGCCAGCCCAGCCATTGATCTCTCTTGAGTTCACAAGACTATCTTTGTTTACCAGGATGCCTCACTGAAGCCAGACCTAGCTATGCTCACAGTACTGCACACTACAGCTCAAGAGCCTTCAAGAAGAGCATCTAGTTCTTAAATAGTTACTTTTAACCATTCATAGAATTTTTGAAATAAATTTACCAAAGCAATAAAAGTGCTTTGGGGATGGGATTTTTGTGATTTGTATTTGTATTTCTTCTCTCTGTCATATTTTTAACTTTTTTGTTTTTAAATAATTACAAACTCACAGCAAGTTAGAAACATAGTTCAGAGAAATTCTGAGCATCCCTCCCCTGGCATCTCCAGTGGTTACACTCTAGGTTAATCAGGGCAGCATCAGATTCAAACAACTGAAGTCAGTAGCATTCTGTGTACTTGTGTGTGTGTGTGTGTGTGTGTGTGTGTGTGTGTTCATGCATGCACATGCATGCCTGTCAATGTGTCTGATGTGTATAAAGTTCTACATAATTATACCATGTATGGAAATTTGTGTCCTCATATTTCAAAAAGTTATAATCAAAGTGTTTATTTTCCAATAAGGAAGAAAACATTACTTTCTCCTAGAAAAATCCTAAGTGTGTACATTGCTAGGCAAAAAAAAAAAAATATTGTTAAATTACTTATGATAGAAATTTTTAGGTTACTGAAGTGGCTTACTAGAATTAATTAAAGGCAATTAGCTAGAACAAATCTGCTCAATTTGTTCAACTCTGTAGAATTTAGGAGAAAGAAGGAGATAGACAACATGGAGAACACTTAAGATGGGCAAAGTGAAAGCCAAGCCAGGAATAAAGCTGTTTGAAGGACACACTAGGGAGAAGGAAACTCTAATTTGAGGAACTGGATTAAACAGCCCTCTTGATACTTCTCTGAACTCCAAGATTCTACCATGAAGATTGGCTTTCCAGATTTAAGTGTATGCCACTTGGTGATTTTTATTAAAGTACCTGTTCTGGTTCCTTGTGAGACAAGGTACCTGACTGTGGTGATGTCAGTGCTACAGCACTACAAGCTTTAGGAGACACAAAGTACTTCTTCGATTAAAACTTCTCTCAGATGTCAGAGCATACCCTACGTGTGGCAGGGGAAGGTCTGCTAAAATCCTTCTCTTCTCAGATTCTATTTGAGTTTTCCAAGTGGGGGTTAATCTTGACTTGAACACTGAGCTTATTTTATTCTTTGGAGTTATCTGATTGGACCAAGCTGTCACATAGGTCTAATTACCTTCTATCTGAAGGAAAGTCTTGCTGACTTACTACTTTCTGGTGTTGGAGATCTGGCTGTTTCACTGAGCCACCTAAGGATAGGGGGAGACAGCTCCCAGGTGCATCTCAGACATACACTTCTGTGCTCATCAATCACCTGCAGGTTGAAGCTTCTATTTAACTCTACTTAACTCTTTCTTGGCAGCCTGAACTCTGAGGCTCTTTATTCATCTGTTTTTAGCAGGGGCTGTATTTTAGCTTTGCAAAATCGATGGCAGCACAAAACTTCCTACTTAAAGGCAGGATGTCTTCCTTATGAGCAAATCAAACAGCAAGTCACAGCTTTCAGTCAGCTTGTAATATATATATATATATATACATATATATATATATATCATATATATACATATATATGTGTGTGTATGTATATATATATGCATTTGCATATGTAAACATACATGTGTGTGTAGATGCATATGCATGTGTGTGTATGGAGGTGGAGACCTGAGGTTGATGTTGGGTATCTTACTCAAGTTCCTTCTGCCCTATTTGTTGAAGCAGACTCTTGATTAAACTCAGAGCTCTCTAATTGGATTAATCTAACTAGCCATCTTGGTCTGGAGAATTTCCTGTCAACCTTCCAAGTGCTGGAATTACAGGCAGTCACCACATCTACTTGGCCTTTATGTGGGTTCTGAAAACCTAAACTCCTGCCCTCATGCTTGTGTGGCCAGCATGTTAGCTGCTGAGCCATCTTTTTAAAAGTGCAAACCTATAACGAATTCCTTCATTAGTTTACTACCTATAAGTGTGTTTGTCTGCAGCCTCCCTGAGTCCATTGAAACACTGTATGTCTCTTGTGTGTGTGGTGGGGAAGAGTACACTTGCCTATGTGTGCACAACTAGAAGCCAGTGTGGACTCATTATTCTCCACTTGACTTTCTGATGTCGGGTCTCTTAGTGAACCTGGAGTTTGTCATTTTGGCTACACCATCTGACCAACAGTCCTATGCCATCTTCCCCCAGAACTGCCATTAGAGGCACACACTCAACACCCGGCTTTTACCTGGGTTCTGAGGACCTGAGGATCTCAGTTCCTACTTTACCTGAAAAGCTATCTCCACAGTCCAGCATGACTATTTTTTTTTAAAGATTGGTTTATTTTACACACACACACACACACACACACACACACACACTGAGAGAGAGAGAGAGAGAGAGAGAGAGAGAGAGAGAGAGAGAGAGAG